>APFE031072204.1:141753-153949 GCA_000404065.3 Pinus taeda
TATTCTACTGAGTTGATTTATATATATTCTATGTAATTTTCTCATTCTAAAGCAAGTTTGATGTTGGCCAAAAAGCCTCGGGTCATAGGAAAACTTTAAACCTATAAAGTCAAACCATATTTTCACAATTTATTTTCCTTTAATGAATATAAAATTTAATTAATGTAAAATGTGTTCTAAGAAATTGTTTTCTTTAGTAAATTTGTTTTGGAGTATGCCTTAAAACTACTCTTGGCTAGGTAAAAACTCACTTTCCTCATACGTATTGATATAGCTTTAAACAAAATTGAATTTAAAAATTATTTATTTTATGAAAGGTTAAATATATAATTTTAGTTTCAAATATAAAAAATAACAATTTTAATTTAAAAATCATTTATTTCACCGCTGGTTAAGGGCATTGGGCTATTCAAACGCTTGGTGAGATTGATCATTAGGTTTTGAATGGGGTGATTTGAACGCTTTGTTGGGTTTTGAATATTAAAAAACTTTAACCATGGGGAATATTAAACAATTCAATGTAGTTCATCAAAGTTACCCCAAATCTATCAATTTCAATCATATATTTGAACAACTTTACCGCAAATTGAATTAAAATTGTCTTTGGCTTCAAAGATTTAGTTCATCTGTGATAAAAACAGTTAAATTCACACAATCACAGAAACATAATCATATATCAAGCACAAATGGTGTATGTGTAAACACTCACACACACAGATTACATTCACATCACTCTATTAAATAGAGTTTTTGAGATCCAACTTATTCCTAATTTAGAGAGAGTGGTTGAGAGAATTTCTCAACCATCACAAACTAATTTCTCAAATATGGAATGTAAGCATTAATTCCAACATCCCCCCTTAATGATTACATTACATGAAAATAACAAAATAATCAAGCTTATTAGTAGATGCTCCATCAAGTTGCCTCATAACCCTCGGAAAGGTGTAGTTGGCAAGTTCGATTCCCGAGTTCCCTTCCTCAACTCCCGAATCAAGGACCTCCCGAAGTCAATTACTGGACAGCATCCCAAACTGTCACATAACCTCATTATGAAACCACTTCCATGTCTACCACTAATGAGGGATCCTTCCCTAGATCCGCAACTGCCATACTATATGGACAACCATCCATATTCAGCCTTACTGCTACTTGATCTTTAAGTAATGGCATCAGACACATAGTTGAACTGCTAGTTATTTCAAAAGGGTGAACATTGTAGCTGCAATGAAGAACACCATAGAAACAGCGACCCAAAAATGAGGAAATGTGTCCCAAACGTCTTCACCAGTCATGTTTTCATCATCACTTGGCATCAAAGCACTAAACATCCTAAAATTATTGACAAGGACAATAGTTTCAAACAGTAAAAGTGGTACAAACACAACCTTCAAATTCACCACCGGTATGCCATACCCATATCGGCTATCAAGATATGTGTAAAGCAGCAATTCAAATGCAATAAGAAGTGGGACAGCAACAACAGTGTGACAAGGTGCCCAATGTCGATTATTAGGTGGTACAGGAGCAGGCAAAGAGAATCGTCCTCGAGCCACAATGATATGAAAAATCCATAGAGGCAGAAATATAAACCACCAGGAGCGGTGCCACTGGAGGCCGAGCTTGAGCATCAGCAAAATCGTAAAAGAGAGAAGCAAGTAGTGCGCACAGAAAGATTGGGCCGATTTCGCCACCCGCGACCACGTCATGGTTTTAACAGGAGCCATCTTCGAACCTGGGACCTCTCAAAAGAATCCCATTACATGGAGGTCCTCTCCTGCCCAGATGGGGTATACGCACGTGTTCACACACAAACCTACGGCTATGCCCACAGCAATAAGGACAAACCGGGTAACTAAAATCTCTGGTTCTATGGAGGTCTGGATGCTCGTCCTGACTCTGCACTGGTTGGCAACGGCATCACTTCAAATTAAATCACAGACCTCTTCTTGACTCCGCACTGGTTTGAGGCCATCCACCAAATTGACTTGCTTCAGTCGTAGCTTGAGCAAATGTGACCACGAAATGGATCTCGAACGACTTCGAACATGCTATCTCACTGAAGAATTAAAAAACAACGTGGTGTCTTTACCGTTACTGATGTTGCAACTGATACAGCTGCTCTTTGATAATCGCCAATGAGGTCATGTCATCTGTTCGATCGAATCCGTTGCACCCCCTCACAACACAGGTTCAGATCCTCTACCCTCTGCAATATCAGTTTACTGGGCTTATGCAGATACACAGTCCCTCAAATGTACTCACAATACACAGGCCTCTGATCCTGTGCTCTGATACCATGATAAAAACAGCTAAATTCACACAATCACAGAAACATAATCATATATCAAGCACAAATGGTGTATGTGTAAACACTCACACACACAGATTACATTCAAATCACTCTATTAAATAGAGTTTTTGAGATCCAACTTATTCCTAATTTAGAGAGAGTGGTTGAGAGAATTTCTCAACCATCACAAACTAATTTCTCAAACCTAGAATGTAAGCATTAATTCCAATAGTCTGGCCGCAACAATGGGAACTATTATTGTTTAAACTCTTCTCAACTTATGATATGAAATTGATAATTTTCGAATTTATGTGCAATTTCTTCTCGTGAATTGCTTTCTTCAATATTCTGAAATTTGAGAGCAGATTCTTCAATATTTTAACTATTAATATTATTTTTGCAATATTTGTGGAAGCCAGAGTTAGGAAAATTTACACGATTAGAAAACACAACATTGGAGAATCGATGAAACCATAGGATTAAAGTTGTCCGTGTACATTGTAGGATGGAAAAATATTGGATGACGTGTACATTACACGTCGGATAACTAGTTAAATTTTCTGTACACCTTAGATGAATGGCTTACTTGGCAAAATGATTGGCAGGCGAATGGGCTTCACTGAATTATGAATGTGGGAATCGTGAACGCAACTCGGTTATGTGATGGAGATTGCTTTGAAATTATGTTGGTAACGTGGTGTGGTTATGTTGTAAAGGAGGTCGTCGATCGTGAAATGGGTCCCACCTCCAATCCCTGCTCGCAGTCCAATCAACAAATGAGAATCTATTAGGGGTTAGGGTTTGAGGAGACAACTCCCAAGGTTTCAAGTTGCACTCTATAAGGGAAGTATGTTTTGTATTCTTTTAATTTTTTTTTAATGGTCGATTTGATTTAATTAATTTTGATTTTAATTTAATTACATTTCATTTGTGAATGAGATTTAATTTGTGTGTATTATTTTATTTTAGAATCTGTTATTATAAAATTATAATAAAGTTTAAAGATTAATTATTATATTTAATTTAATTTAATTAATTTGTAAATTGTTAGCCTCCTATTGCAATAGGGGTTCATATTTCATGATTGACGGTTTGCATGCCAAATATGTCATCTTTTTATTACTGCAAAGGTTCCATATTTCCAAGAGTTTCATTTGGATAAAGTCATTCAAATTTTGAAGAGCTGTTCAGTCAAGGGAAGGCCAAACAATTTAAAATTGGCTTCCCTGGGTTTCAATTGCTTGCTTTAGAATATAGAGATGAATATCCGGCCAAACAAGCTTAAAACTTGGCGGATTGGTAAATAGGTAGAGAAACTAGGGCGCTCATCAGCTTAATCTGAGCCCCGGAAGAGACAAGGGTCGATTTAGATATGAGGATAGCTGAAAGAAAGGTTGAAAGGTTGGGTATGCTAGTTCAAGGGCACCCAAACCATAAGAAGAAAAAATGTTAGGAGAGTAGGCCGGGTAGGTAGAGTTGTGGTGGCAGAATCATGGCTTGGGATCCGTTTCATTTTATGTTCTCAAGCGTGATATCCGTTCGTATCTCAAGCATAAGGCAGTTTCAATTTGGAGGAGCTCAAGAGAGGCATGTCTGAATTTCCCTTTTTCCCTCAAAACACTCACTAACTTCCCCTAATCCGCTTAAAAATTCCTGTTTTCCCTTCAAAAGCCTAAGATTCCTATCCTTAGTGCTCTCTGATCAGATTACATATTAACTTCTAACTTATTATCTAAATCCCAGTTATTCTTCCCTCCCCATACTAAAAACATTATACGAGATCCCCCTAATTACATATCCCCTCCATTGGTTGAAATATAACCAGAACTAGCTCAGCATTTTCTCCTACTACAAAGGACTATCAATCTTTAGTTCTGTTTTTAATGGTTGTGAAAGAGATGATGCTAAATCAAAGCAGCTCTTCTTGATGTTATAAAACTCAAGGACAGAAAGATAGAGGAGCTCAAAAGACAAATGAAGTGATCTCAGCAGAAAAAGTCCCATAGCCAATTCCATCAAAGTGCATGAAGACAAAATTTCAAGGCTTATGGAGGAGAATGAAAATAACAATTTGGCTCTTCTGCAGGCATGCACTAAATTGGAACTTGCAGATTCAAAATTAGATGACCGAGACAGAGACATGGCTGAATTGCAACAGAAAGTATTGGTCAAACAACCACCATTTCTGGTTTCTTCCAGGCCAGCTGCTTCAGCTAAAGATCAAAGAACCTCTAAGGCATCAAAGAGGGTGGAAATAGGAGTGGGAATATCTTTCAAGTCACAATGCTATAAGGAATGTTGGCAATTTGCATGATGTTGTTGGTGATGGCAGTTTCTCACTATTCTGTAAAATATGTGGTTTTTCAGAAGATTCAACCAGAACTCTCATTTGTGATATCTGTGAGGAAGCCTTTCATATGACATGTTGTAGTCCTAAAATAAAATCAGTACCTGTTCAAGATGAATGGCATTGCCAATATTGCAAAAAGAAGAGGAAGAGAAGAGAAAATAAGTGCCTTATTGCAAGCAAAAATTCTCAGAGTATCCGTGATGAAAGTGGTTCAAAATCAGAGAATTCTGCTGAAGATAAAGCTGATCTTTTCTGGCATATGCTAGAAGATAATCAGCCGTACACAACTCAGGTTCGAATTGGCAAGGCATTTCAGGCAGATGTTCCAGTCTGGACTGGCAAGGTTCAAGATGATGCAGAGAGCTTGTTTCTGGGCGAGCCCCTTGGAATGGAGCGTGCACAGCAGAACTTGATGAAGGAAGTTTGGTCCAATTGTTGGAAACCTGTTCAGTCATTTTTCCTGGCTTAATAGAAAACTGGATTCAGTGTCAGAATGTGATTGAGAAAGGAGTACCATGTCCACATGGATGGAAGGCAAAGGATATAATTTGTGGCAAATGGCGCAGAGCTCCTCTCTTGGAAGTTCAAAATGATGATTGGGATTGCTCATGTGCAGTTATCTAGGATCCTGTCCATTCTGATTGTGCAGTACCCCAGGAACTTACAACAGAAGAAATTTTATGGCGTTTGAAAGCAACTGAAATGGCAAAACTGCAACTTAACAATAAAAAGAGGAAATGCAAGATGAAGCACTCCATTGTAGACTAGACCAAGATAGGATAGATGATGGGTCAGTGCTGCTTGAAATGTTATTGAAACAAGAGGAAGGGGGTAGTAGAAAAATATGAATTCAAGACTGAAGTTTCTTGGTGATTGCCTTGATGTTGCCTATTTCCTCCGTATTTAAATTCATTTAGATGCATAGTTGATTAAATTGAAAGCAGGCTGGATGCTTCAAGATTTGAATGTGTTTCAAGGAGCTTTATTCACCGTGAAGGTGAGAGAACCTGCAAAGATGTGTCTAAAACTAGTATCAATGCTTGCTTCTCTGTGAGAATTGAAATCAGGATAGACTATTATGAAGGGCCACCAAAAGAAAATCACGGGCCTGGATTTTTCATATGTTTTGAAAATTTTGGTATCTTCTGGAGCTGATGCCCAGTTATGTCTCTGGGGCATAGATGGGTGGGACAAGCGAAAGTCAAGAGTTGTAATTGTACAGCCAGGAAGATCATCGCCCCCTGTTGGGGATACAAGAGTACAGTTTCATAATGATCAAATTCACATCGTCAGGGATCCTTCTTAGTCCACGGAGATTAGAGTGTGACTCTTTAGATTTCGTCTTTGTGGTTGAACATTTTAATTATGAAATTGATTTTTGTAGTTCATTTCGATTTTCTGAATCAAAATAGCCTGGAGGGAGATATAACTACAATACTCATGTATATATTTCTCAACTTATATACATTGCGCGTGCGCACACACATATAGCAGATGGGATTGTAGCGGCAACAATCTGGCATTGTTTACGACTCTTTCTTGCAAACATTAAACGTTGTCCCCGGTATTTATATATTGTGCTTAAGAATGAATACTATTGAATGATCCTTCTTAGTCCACGGAGATTAGAGTGTGACTCTGTCATTTAGCGCAACTCGAGGATCTTCCAGCAGAGGAAGAGAGATGTTGGAGATAATTATTGCGACGTACATTCAAAAGTCTTTAGTCTCAGTCCCTGTAGATTCGTTGAGGTGACTCTCACACTCTCTCCAGTTGATGAGGGATTGTAGAGGACACGCCACTTCAGTTTCACAACGATGCAGCTACATCTCAACCTGCCACGGGTTCTATGACGATGACCAGGGGCATATTACGTTTGGATCAATCCTTTAGTGCAATGAATGTACTGTAGCAGCAAAGCAGTATTTCAATGGAGTCCAATGACATTGGTGATACAAATCCAGAAGAAGCGTTGTTCGTTCTGAACCTTCTAGGAGAAGCATTGATCGGCGAGAGAAATCTGGGAGTAGCGTACACAGATCAGAGAATGAGAAACTCAAATCAGGGAATACGAGGCACAGAGAAGTGTTAAACAACACTTGCTCTGTCTTTTAAAAAATCTGAAGGTGCTTGTTGTGTCACAGCCAAATAAACAAATCTAATACACCTGGAGGCTGTATTAATGATCACAGGAGATAAGATAGGGGCAATTGAACATTTTGAAGTGGTTTGAGAGGAAAGTGAATGACCGATACGACAACGAAGCAACTTCAGCAAACCGACAAAGAGGCCACATAAAAGCAGCAGAACCGCCTGAAGGATACAGACAAGAGTATTCAAAGCACAACCCTCAGTTACATAACTTAAGCTACCAGCTGCCTCAGCGCAACTCTGTTTAGATAAGTATGTATTAATTCCCAGCCCAGCGATGAGTTAAAGACATTAATTCATAGATATTTTTCCAGATATGATCTGGAGATATTTGTTTGATATTTTCCCTGTGACACCTGTTCAAGGGAAGGCTATAAATACTTCACTATATAAACCACCCCATAGTCAGTCTTAAGGAGGAGAGAAACAAGTAAGAATTGGTCGATAAACTCTGATAGAGATTGGTTGTGTACATCTAGTATGATTCCTTAATCAAAGACTGCGGGAGTTTTTTTTTGGAAATGGACTGTGTGCTATGTCTTGGTGTTTGAAGGGGGCCTTACAGAATTCCAAAGCTACCACATAATTCAATAAGTGCCTCTCATCTCTGTTTTTCTTTATGTTTCGCGCTCATGATATGCTCATATCGCCATCTAAATAGCAGCTAGAAAGATTAGTATAGAATTTGCTGAGCCACACTCTATGCTCAAGGTCTGCTATTTTTCTTTATGTTTTCTTCTGAACTGGTAATTAATGTTGATTCCTTTGGCCTCTTGCCTCGATGAATCCGCCCATGTTCTGGCATTTATGCAAGAAATTTTTGTCAGCTCCTAGACAGAGGTTTTTTTTTACCTTCATGCCGATATGCTAAAATAACGATTTTGTTTGTGTGCTTCTCATCTCCTTAAAACTTCCAATCCAGCTGGTTTGCGCTGTATCATTGAAAGTTTGTTGGCTGAGAGATCAAAGATTATTCAAAGGATCAGATAATGGCCTGTCCACTATGCTTTCCTTTTCTTTTTAAAAATGTTGAAGGGTGATCAACAAATTCTCACGCTGTCATATGGACTAATAAAACATCTCTTGTCTGTATAATATCAGTTCACATATATTGGTTTCAGTATCACTATTTTTGATTGCAGAAAGGAGGATTAATCAACAATTGGCCTTACAACAATTTATACTAAGTTTTTGTAATTTGACTAAGAGCTTTAATATGAATACCTCATGGAGCATATTAGTTCTTTGTCACCCATGAACGATTATTATTTAGGAAATCTTAATTGTTCCTAGATAGAATCCATTTTTCAATTGCAGAAAGGAGGACTAATCTACAATTGGCCTTACAACAATTTACACTAAGTTTTTTGCAAATGTTCTATATGTTTTTGTTCTGACTAAGAGCTTTAATATGAATACCTCATGGAGCATATTAGTTCTTTGTCACCCATGTATGATTGTTATTTAGGAAAATCTTAATTGTTCCTAGATAGAATCCATCCACCTTACCTCGGTCAGCCGGATCAAAGATATCTTAGTTGCCTTACATCTCTGACCTCCACTTCATCCTTTTTTAACCCGAATAATTGTTTCATGAGCAGCTATCTGCTCCATATCCCCCTCGTGACCAAGAAAAACACACCAGCAGTCCCGCTCCTCTAACTCCATGCCCAATGGTTTGAAATTCATCGCACGATGCATTACCTCTATGCTTGAAGCCATTCTCTTTCTCACGAAAAAAAAAAACCCTTGTACTCAATAACTAGCCTAAGATCACCCTAAACAAAGCTAAATTACGAAGAGAGAGCCCTCTCTGGTTGCAGGTAGGCTAGGACCCGCAGTCCAAAGATTGGTCTGGTGTTACCTCGGCCGTATCCCTTAAGGAGCCAAGGGACAACCTGAGTGTTAACATAATGGTGACTCCACTGGGGACATTTTGAAATAACTTCAACTATCAAGTTGGAAGCTGGATCCCAAAAAGCATTCACGTAATACAAGGTCGAATCCGGACCCAAAGCCCCCAGCTACTTCTAAAAATCCAAATTTAATCCCTAGAAACCTCAGGAAGATAGAGCAAAGAGAAGATTTAGTTGATTCTAGTCCTCAGAAAGTTCAACCAAGCAGTGGTTCAACCCCTGTCAAAGTTCTTTTTCACTCATCCCCTGTTTTCCCTGCTTCATCATCTACCTCACCATCCACCTCGTCCACACCTCCGTTCACTGCACATACTACCACTACAACTCCCATTATCACAGTTTTTCCAACTGTTCCATTCATCCCTACAGTTCCACTCGTCCCTGTAAATATGGCTAATAGATATGCCCCTTTGTAGCTGCCTGGAAACTCTGGGGCCATGCCTCAGGACTACCAGACTAAGATAACTTATTTTGATGGCACCAGTACCTGCACGACCCTTTAGCATACAAAGAAAATGCAAGATTACTTTGAGAGCTATGAAATCGACGACGATAGTGTGAGGATGAGGATTTTTGTCCAAAGTTTGACAGGTGATGTCAGGCCTTGGTTTAGAGCACTCCCAGCCAATTCCGTAGCAAATCCAGAAGTCTTATACCACACATTTATCAATAGATGGGAGAAGAAGAAATACCCATTGCACATATTGTCTGAATACGACACCATTAAAAGAGGCCCTCACTGCTCAGGAGGCTGTGTTAGACTACTGCGCAAGGTTTAACAATGTCTACAATGTAATCCCACAGAACCTTAGGCCTCCACCTGATCTTGCTCTATATAAATTCCCCGATGGCTTTGATTCTGACATGGCTTATCAGTTAAGAGAACGAGCCCCTCAAAGTCTGGCAGAGATGCAAGACGTTGTTGTGAGCGTAGAGGCAAACTTAATTGCCAAGAGAAATAGAGCGAGAGCCGAAAGAAGAACCACCTTTAAAGAGGAACCTTCAGCCCTAGACCAAAAACTCGATGATATTCTCAGTGGCATGCACAAATTAGGAGATAGAATAGAAACCGTTGAGAGAAAGTCTATGTGGGATGCACCAAAAGCCAACACTATGAGGAACCCAAATTTTAGGAAAACTCACAACCCAAACGCCGGACGATCCAGCCCAGATCATGATATAAGACCTCTGTTCCAAGAGAACTACACGGAGGCATCGACATCTAGTGAGCCATTAGAAGATACTCATATAAACTGGGTGGGCTCAAAGAGTGAACAACAGGTTTTCTTAACACAAGAAGACTGCCATCTTATCCAACAAAACCAAGCTGATCAAGACTTTGGTGAATTTCAGACTCAAACCGGAGAGTCTTTTGACTTCAAACAAGGCTATGACTCTGTTGTGTATGAAGTGCACAAGCAATACAAACTAAGAACTAGAACAATTGATGTGCCCGAGCCCGTCAAACAAAAGCAAACAAAACAGCCCAAGAAGATTAAAGGCACGATTGTTATTACAGAACCAGTTGATGACACGATCCCAAACCTGCAGTAAGTAACTATGGAAGACATAAGAAACATGCAATCTACTAATGATCAACCTTTGTTATCTTCCCCCACAAAAGAAAATTTGAATAGCACTCTGCAAAACCTTCCCAAAACAGAGATACCACAAGGTAGCACTCACCATAACACTGATAATCAGGAGGAAATCACAGAAAATACACTTGAAAGGGGGAAATCAGCTACCACCAACACAAAGACTCCATTGGAGAAACCATTTAGCTTAGAAGCAGAAATAAGTAAACTCAAAATTTCCATCCCCCTCTCTGAGCTTGCCAAACACAATGTGTATAGGCAGCAAATCCAAAAAACACTTCAAATGCCAGAGACCAAAGATGATGTCAATATTTTAGATGATACGCCTGAGTTGTTATTCGGTCCTGAGGTTAATGGAAAACCAACATATGGAGCTGTTCTGCCCTTTTATGTAAGCCTGCATATACACGACAAAGTTTTGCACAATGCTATGTTTGATTCAGGGGCCTCACACAATCTTATGCCCAAAGCAGTAATGGAAAACTTGAACCTTGATATCACAAGACCATACAAAGACCTATTCTCCTTCGATTCAAGTCAGGACAAGTGTTTAGGTTTAATCAAAGATCTATGTGTGTCTTTAGTCCAATATCCCAACAAAACAATTCTGATGGACGTGGTGGTCGCTGACATTCCACCAAAGTATGGGATGCTCTTGTCAAGATCTTGGGGAGAAAAGCTCCAAGGATCCCTTCAATTAGACCTTTCTTATGCCACTATCTCAGTCTTTGGGCAACCAAAGAGATTGTATAGAGAAACACTGATGAAGTATGTGGTGAGTAGTGAGGAAAAGCCCCAAAACTTTCCCATTTACTCAATCCATTCTCACATGGATTCATTTATTCTGTTCAATGACGATAGTCCCCCAACCAATGTTAAGCCTTTGGATTTAGAACAAGAAGCAGGCATAACTAAGGAATCGGTTACCCTTACCTAGCAAACTGTCAAAACAAACAATGCAGCCACCACACAAGAAGAGGCTCCTGAAACATGAAATTCAAATACGCTCGCTCCAATGATAATTTCAACTCCCAATGCTAGTCAAGACCAAGAAATCCTATGGTATTTGGAGTTTGACGGTTCAGTCAATAATCTAGGAGCAGGGACAGGGGTATGGATCCATAACAGCCAAAACGACCATCCAGAGGGTCATGCCTATAGATTGAATTTCAAATGCACCAACAACATGGCAGAGTATGAGGCCCTCCTTTTAGGCCTTAAACTCATCAAAGCTCTCAGGGCTACAAAAATTTCCATTCTAGGTGACTCCGACTTAATAATCCAACAAATGAAAGGCAAATTTGTCACCAATAACAACAAGTTGAGAGCTTATAGGACCGCTGCCACAAAAGTACTCAATTACTTTACTGAATCGAAGCTTGCCAAGATATCGAGAAGCCATAACATCCATGCTCATAGTCTAGCCACTTTCGCTAGCACTTGCAAGCTCCCTTTTCAGCCCAATCACCACTTCACTGCTGAGGTAAAGCATAGGCCTGCTGTCCCTAAAAATATTAAAGATTGGCAAGTTTTTGAGGACGATGCACAAATTAACAATTTTTTGACTATGCAGCAAGAATTTTCAAAATTAAACATCGACATGGATACCATGGGTGACCAACCACAAACGACAACCCAAAATCAGCAAACCCTAACAGCTGAAGAGGCTAGAAAAATGCTATGCCCAACCAGCTTTGATGCCAAAGACATGCAAGAGCTCAGGCAGATACACTTAGGAGAAATAGCTGAAACAGAGGCTGAAATCATTGATTTAAAAGACAATTTCTTACCCGCTGGTCTCACCCCATTAGAAGACATCTTTGATGCAAACGATGTCCCCAAAAAACCAAAAATACAACCTCAAAATACTGCAATTGAAGACTATAAT
>APFE031072204.1:155506-167954 GCA_000404065.3 Pinus taeda
AGAGGCAAGTGGATTGCCAATATCCTTGAATATGACATTGAAATAAGACCCACCAAGATCATAAAGGGACAAGGTTTAGCCAAACTGCTATCTGAAACCAATTTGCAAGCCTTAGACATTAACCAGCTGGACAATGAACAGGAGCTGGCGACTCCATAGATCAGTGAGACCTTTTTGCAATCCCCATGGTATGCTGATAATTGTTACACATTGTTAAACTTGTGTGCTCCTCCAGGATTGTCCAAGACCAAAAAGAGATTTTTAAAAATGAAGGTGTCAAAGTTTTATGTCATAGATAGTGCTTTGTTTTGGAAAAACCATGAAGGAATATTGCTGATTTGTTTAACTATCAATGAAACTGACCATGTTATGAAGGAGTTCCATGTAGGGGACTGTGGAGGACATTTATATTGGAAGTCCACTGCTGACAAGATCTTAAGGGCGGGTTTCTATTGGCCCTCTTTGTTTGCAGATGTAAAAAAGTTTGCTGCCTCATGCCACAAATGCCAGATCTTTGAAGGCAAAAGAAAGCTACTGCCCTTGCCCCTTAGACCCATCTCAACCGAAAACCCTTTCCAACAATGGGGTCTTGACTTCATCGGAGAGATCCATCCCTCTTCCTCAGGCCAGCACAAATGTATTCTTACAGCCACCGACTATTTCACCAAGTGGATTGAAGCCATACCATGCAGACAAGCCAATGACTCCACCATTATCCAATTTCTCGAAACCAATATCCTCTCCAGATTTGGCTGCCCTGAGAAAATCATTACAGACAATGCCGCTGCCTTCAAATCCAAAAAAATGATTAATTTTTGCCATAAATTCCACATCACCCTGGGCCACTCCACAGCCTATTATCCTCAAGGAAATGACTTGGCCGAATCTTCCAACAAAAGCTTGATTAATATCATCAAGAAAATGCTAGAAGAAAACAAGAAGAACTGGCACAAAAAACTTATCAATGCCCTTTGGGCAAACAGATTGTCAACCAAGAGGTCCATTGGGATGAGCCCTTATGAGTTAGTATATGGTATGGAGGCCAGATTTCCATCTTCCCTGGGCATTCCTGTTATCAAGATACTACAGGAAATCCAAGCTGAACCAAATGATATTCAACGAAAAATTAACCAGACCATTCATCTTCAGCAAACTAGAGAGCAAGTTTACAACAGAGCCCAGATCTTACAAGACAAGCTAAAGAAAATATTTGACAAGAGGATTAAGGCTGAGGATTTCTGTGTTGGCAACAAAGTTTTGAGGTGGGACTCACGAAGAGAAGACAAGGGGAAGCATGCAAAGTTCGATTTTTTATGGAAAGGCCCATTTGTCATTAGCGTTGTGCAGGGTAATAACATGTATTTTCTCAAAACCGCAGCTGACAGCACAGTGGAGGACGGCCCTGTCAATGGCCGAATGTTGAAACATTATCGAGATCTCTTTTAAAGGATACAATGCCCCTGTATATATTTTAGATTAGTATTTGTACATGTGACAACTTTCCTTTTTTTTGTTGTTTTGTTTTTATGTATATAAGCAATCGATTACTTCGAACCAAAAAGTTATGGAAACAATGTCTCCCTGACAAATGACAACAAGTTCACATTTTGGATACATAAAGAAACAATTGTCACAGGATCTGGTGAACTAGATTCTGTTTGAGGACCATCAGTACATGGTAATATCATTATTTCAGACCTTGTACCCAGTGAAAACCTTTTTCAGGCCAGCTAGAAATTTCTCAAGAAGATGTTGCTGAAGCTCTCTCACAGGATATAGTATCTGAAAGTTTTGAAGGTTTTTATTTTTTGATAAGCTTCTCTAAAAATCTTCTAAAGGAAGGCAATGATCGACCATCCTTCCTTTATCATCTAATTTCAAAAATAGGTGGAACTCAAGCAAATCTATCCAAAGCACATGTTAGAAACTTGGTTCCTGGTGGAAAATGTTGCCACAGTATCAATACAATTTTTTTCAAGGATGTTGTCATTTGCTTTTACCACATTTATCAAATGGATCTTCAGCATCTCTGCTTTCTTTCCTTTACTGTCCACTTAACTCCTCTGTTGTGGATGATGCTTACAATTATTTTTGTATATCCACAGATTCAAAAAAGCGCCTCATTTCCACTCATTTGTAACCTAGAGTAAAAAGGGTCAATGGCATTTGCAGTGGTAATTATTATGTATAGATCCTGGACCTCCAAATACACCACTCTCAGACCTGCTAAAACACAAGGGTACCATTTACGTTGCATTGCTTTGTTGAGATGACTGTTTACTTTGGCGTGGAACTATCAGCTCCAGATTTGGCATAAGGATTTTTCTCTGGTGTGCAAACAAGTTAATGCTAATCTTGATATTTGTAAAGTTTGTTTTCTTTTTGTCTGCAAACGGCCCTTCAAATTTTTTGACACATCCAAACACATTTCCTTATCTGGTATCAGACCATGTATTCTAGCTCTTATCAAACTAGGCTTATGCTTTAAATTAACCTTGGTGTGATAAAAAAAGGTCATAATTCTTATTTAGAGATAAGTGTTGTGGATGATGTGCAAGACAGATTCATTTATAGGTCTAGTTGCAATAGATGACAGTGATGCAATGGATTCATCTGCTAGGATTTATGAGGTTGGGAGGCGAAGACCAACAGATGATGACTCAGATCCTGATGATGGTTTGGAGACTGAGGATGAAGATGAGGGTGACTCGGATGCTGATAAAGATGCTGGTGAAGATGGTTTAGATGTTGATGGGGAAAGTGATATGGATATTAGCAACGATGAAGATGACAGCATTGATGAAGCTGAAGATGGTGATTTTGATAGTAACGAGGATGACGATGGTGTGGGTTACACTCTTACACTAGTAAAGCAATCACAATGTGCATCAACAGCTGCTGATATTGTTTCTCGCCATGTGCCTTCTGCAAAACTGCTTACTGATGTTGGGTCTGAGTTGTCATTTCGACTTCCACTTTCATCAGTTTCGTCTTTTTGAAGGGCTGTTTAGGGAGATTGAAATTTGTATCTGTAGCACACATAATTCTATTGGAAGCAATAAACCTCAATGGGGAAAAATCCATTGGTATTGAGAGTTATGGTGTTTCTGTTACTACATTAGAAGAGGTTTTCTTAAGGGTTGTTGGATGTGACGGTGATGAAAATGAGACTTATTTGGGTGCTACGGATATCAATGCGAAGCAGTTTCAGAACTCTGTTGCAGATCTACAGATTCCAAAGCTTGTACTATAAAAGGTTATGGCAGTAGGTCCACAAAGGCAGCCAAGAGGACATTGTGTGCAATTTGTAGCTCATTCATACTAATATTCTCTATGTTTTTCAGTTTACTAGGCTTATGTGGAGCTCAAAATCACTGCCTAGTGAGTAACAGAGATAGCCCTTCTTTCTAGGAACATTTTAAGGCTCTTATTAAGAAGCGTGCAATATGTGCTCGAAGAGGTAAAAGAACTATTGCATTCCAGCTAATTGTATCGGCATTGTTTTTGTTTCTTGGGCTACTCTTATTAAAGCTGAGGCCACATCGAGATCAAATTTCTGTTACTCTGACAACTTCTAATTTTAATCCTCTTCTTCGGAGTGGTGGTGGTGGGCCTATCCCATTCAAATCTGTCACTGACAGTGGCAAAAAAGGTTGCAATGCATCTCAAAGGAGGCTGGGTTCAAAAGCAAGAGCCACGTACATACCATTTTCCAGATTCAGAGCAGGTAATGGCTGATGCCATTGCTGTAGCAGCACCTCAATTAGGACCGAGCCTATTATCTATGAGTGAATTCCTGATCACCAGTTTAAATGAATCCTATCAGTCAAGGTATGGCTCTGTAGTAATGACTGAACCAAATGTTGATAGGAGCTTAGGCTACACTGTGCTGCACAACAGTTCTTGTCAACATGCTGCACCAACCTATATCAACGTAATGAACAATGCAATTTTAAGGCTTGCAACACAGAAGTCCACAATTGGACCAATATTAACAAATGTTTGCAAAATTTCACATGTGAACCTCTTTCATCAGGCTGGAGATCCAGTTTGATAAGTTGTGAATCTCCATAGCTTGATCCAGTGTACACAGCTCCATTATCCAAATAGCAAATTGTTGAAGCAGCAGATGTCAACCCCAAGTGATATAGTTTGAGACCAGTAGCCCCAACTCCGTACTGATGGGCGATGGCCAGCAAATGACGTAATTTTAATCACTATTATACTCCAATATAATAGTGATTAAAAATTACATCTAATATTCTTAAAAAATAAAAGTTAATAATAAATTAAAAATAAAATTTATATTTGAATTTTAAATATATATATATATTATATATATAATATATATAATTTTATTTTATTATTATTTGATATTAAAAAAATACATTCTTTATTTATTTTAATATTTAAAAAACAAACTTGCTCCTATAATAATACTCTAAATTAGAGATGAATTACATTGACACCATTAAAATTTGAAAAATACAAACCATATTTTGATATACCAACTAAATTAATTCAAAAGACTAATTTAAATGCAAAACCAACTAAACAAAAAAATCAAAAAACCAAAATCTATTAAAAACATACAACCATGTCAAACACACATAAAATACACCAGTGACTCATGTCCAGATCATCATAACACCATCAATTTTTTATTATGATACATGAATAACACCATTAGCTCATGCACATACCATAATTTTTAATTGTAATGAAAGCAAATCCCATAAGCCAACCCCACATGAAAGTTAACATCTATCAAAGTAAAAATTTAATTCAATGTAATTTTTCAACAAAAGACGAACAAAAATTCCTTAGAGACCATGGAAAGCTCACTTTTTAAAGAAAATGGTATATTATAAAAAAATCAAACCCAAAAATTCAAGTTACAAAAGTTGATGGAAAGATTGGAAAGGAAGGCGTGAGAGCGTGGTTTCCACACTGAACCATCCAGATGAATTCATTGGGAACTCGCACGAGTACTTCACTTAAGAGGTATCCCTAGCCTTGGGAACCGAACCTACCACGGGAATAGTCTACATAGCTAGTCATAATGTTAGAGGCAAAAATGGCATTGACCAGAAATGGTTCATCGCAGGCACGTCTTGAGATGAGTGGGAGGAATGCAATGATGGATGAGCTCTTTGATTAAAAAAAAATTGTCAACGCTTCCAACGGGCCTTACTCTTCCATGGCCCAAAATTAGGCGTTGACTAACAAGACCTCAATTTCGGGTTTCCATAGTGAAGCATCTAGATGAATTCATTGGGAACTCGAACGAGTACTTCACTTGGGAGGTATCCCTCGCCTAGGAACCTAACCTATCACGGGAATAGTTTCAGTACGAAAAAAGCATCAATTTGTATTATAACCAAGTGGAAATTTACAAAAGTCGGTTGTAGTTCATAAAACATAAGCATAAAACATAAGCCATATTGTCTGTTAATTAAACATGTTGTAATTCCACGTACCACCTATATCTCAGTAAGAAAATAGCATAGTGATAAATCTATTCTCTGAAAACACTGTGTATATGGCACAGTGGGATATAAGCTAGATACAGAATAAAAATTACAGCCATCAGTGGTATCCCTGTTTTAGGATACAGTATGAACCTGTTGAGAGAAGAGAAACACCATCTATGAAGGAAAAAATCCCACTTTGTAGTGGACACTGTTTTATGCCCAGTGGCCAGGGAACCGACTAATCTTCAATAGGAACAAAAAAAACTTCAGTAGTGCCCAGGAGAGATTCCATAAACTTGAAAAAGGAAGGTCCCCCATAACATATGTGTTGTTCTCCCAGTGGATTTCCATATACCATTTACCAGATTCTTGGAACAAACCTATTTTTGAAAGTCTGTCAGCTTGCACATTTTGGGATCTGCCTATGTGCTGGATTGAGTATCTATTTTGTAGTTGCCAAAATACCTCAATTCTTTTCATCCATCCTAGTAAAGAAGGGTTATTTATGGAAGCCTTCCCTAATACATGGTCGATTATGATCTTGGAGTCTCCATATACATGTAAGACAAGAATATTTAAGAAGTTGTTGAACCACAATAGGCCCCAAAGAGCCATTGCTTCCGCTTTGTTGTTGGTGCCATTTCCATCGTTCCAAAGGAAACTATAGGTTAGTTGTTCAGTTATGGATATCCAAACCCCACAAGCACCTAATCCTTTTTGTGTAGCATCGTCAAAAGAACCCATTGGATACTTTAGCATTGAGTTACTGTGCCCACGGGGATAATTGATTGGCCGTTTAGGCTGGGGTAAAAAAACACTATAGTTTGTTACAATTCTATGAAAGACCTGCTGGAACTCCTCTCTTGTGTTCTGGAACAGGAATTTGTTCCGCCATTTCCAGATTGCTCATAAACATATTAAAGGAATGGATCTCTAGGAGGGTTTCTGTGTACCCCACCATTCCAATGAATCCTTAATGGATGAATGCACTATAAAATGAAAGCCAAAAAATTTAGATAAATTTTTCCATACTTGAGTGGTGAGCTTACACTGCAGGAAGATGTGATTGTTGTTTTTAGCTTCGCATTTGCAAATAGAACAGATACCCATCCCTTGCCACTGTCTCTTTTGTAGATTCTCCCAGATGAGGTTTTTATTATGAAAAACCAACGAAGAAAAGATTATAATTTTGTTTGGAATTCCTGTTTTCCAAAAAACTGTGGGGAATTGCAATCTTGATTGTAGTGTTGATATTCTAGAAAAAGATAGGTAAGTATCAGCTATAATTATGCTATCATTCTTCATCTTATCTTTCCATGTGAGGTAATCTTGGGGCTCCATACGGCAGATACCAATGTCTTTTTATATTTGCTATGATCATGTTCCATTGTAGGCCCGCTTGACCATTTAAACCAATGTTGTGTGCTTCCTTCCAAATTAGATAAGGGCCTTGCCAGCCCACAATAACTTGGCCCCATACAAAAATGCCCACACCATGAAGGGTATTTTTAATGTTCTCTGGTATAGAGCACTCCTTCCTAGCTCCAAGAATTCGATCCGTGACAATCAGAATATTGTTTCCATTCTGAAACCTCCATGTGAGTTGTTGTAAAAAAAAAACCTCCATTTTCTGGAAACTTTTCTATATTGCAGAGCCCTGTTTGATGCCTATGGTGCCTTTTCAGTACCAGTATTCGAAATATTTATTACCAAGGTACTTTTTCTGGATGGTATTACTCCAAGTACCTTTCCCAAATAGACCCCTCCATAAGGATTTCATCAATAAAGCTCCTCCAAATCTGTGGAGATCCATAATCCCCCATCCTCCCAATTCTTTTGGAAGAGTAATGTTGGCTAGTTTGGTGAGATGAAATTTCATTCTTTCTTGGCAGCCTCCCAAAATGAAATTTGCTATGAGGCGATTTAACTCCTTGATAATGCCCGCCGGTATATGGAATAGATGGAGCTAGTATACAGTTAGCTGTGCTAAGACTGCTTGGGCAAGAATAACTCTCCCACCCATTGAGAGACATCTGAACTCCCATCCACATATCCTTTTATAATATCGATCAATGATCCATTTCAGTCAGTTCTATTGTACAAACAAGTTTTAGGTGGTATCTGAGATACTTCATTCCCTTTTGAATAGGAGTTGCTTGGATACGATATAATCCTTCAATGTATTCAATGGTTTCCCTGTTGCATTCGCCATGATAAATTACAGATTTCCTTTCATTAATCTGTAATCCTGTAGCACTCGTAAATTTTTTTAGGATGTTAAAAAGACATAACAAAGAGAAACGACAGAGCATACCCAAAATCAATATGTCATCAACAAAGGGACTGTGTAATATGTTGTTGTTATTGCTTATCATTAGTGGCCGAAAATGTTCCTCCATAACTGCTCTTTTTATGTGTAGGCTTAGGCAGTGCATTGCGAGGATGAAAAATAGTGAGGATAGTGAGCATCCTTGTCTCAATCCTCTAGCAGTTCGAAAGAATTTAGTTGGATGACTATTTATCAGGATGGAAAAATTTACCTTATCCACACATGCCATTATCCAGTTTTTGCATCTGGGGCTGAGACCAATTTTGGTAAGGACACATCTCAGAAAGCCCCAATCCAAGTAGTCATATGCCTTAGATCAATTTGGAGGATGGCCGCATCTAATTTTTTTGTGTGGATCATATGCATACTTTTTTGTGTATTTTCAACAACGTCATGAGTAAGTCTGTCTTTTAGGAAGCCATGTTGTTCTTGTGAGATGAAACACGAGAGAGTATTTCACATTCTACCAGCAATAACCTTTGAGATGATTTTCTATATGGTATTGCACAGGGAGATTGGCCTAAAATCCGAGAAGGTATTCACATTATTTTTCTTTGGTATAAGAGCAATGTAACTTGATGAGATGAATTGATGAATTCTCCCCTTTCTTCTGGATTCATCAACCATACTCAGGAGGTCCTTCTTTACTAGATCAAAGAAGTGTAAGAAAAATCCAATCGTCCATCCATCAAGACCTGGAAATTTATCCCTCTTGAAGGACTTCATCACTTCCAGGAGCTCTTCCTCGGATACAGTCCTATACACTTCTTCATTTTGCTCCTCTCTAAACATTGTAGGATAGGGCTCAATTCCCTAGATAATATCTTCTGCCAATATATTTTCATTTTTGCTATATGTTTCCTGGAAAAACTGTATAGCCGCACTACTTATATCATCTTGAGTTTGGTGTATTTTCCCATCCCCATCCCTAATCTCCCAGATTGTATTTATGTTGTGGTGATGGTTTGCATAATGGTGAAAGAATTTTGTATTTCGATCTCCCTTCCTTTTCCAGGTTGCCCTGCTTTTTAATCTCCATGTGGATTCTTCAATAGACAGTAATTTTTTTTCCTGACTTCCAGGGCTTGTATACAAACTCGAATCTTCATGGGGAGGCATTGAGTGGACATTTTCGAGAAGATCGTATCCAGTTCCTTCTGGATGTCTTCTATTTCTTTTCTATTTGCTTTTTGCTTCAATTTTTGCGAGGGCTTTACTTCCTCCCGGAGGGAATCTATTTTGACAAGGATATTTTGAGAGGAAGAGGAGTTTGTATGATGAGGATGTCGTCCCCAGGATTCCTGCACAAGCTCATTGAACTCTGGATCTTCCAACCAAGATCTGTTAAATTTAAAAGGAATACCCTTACGAATTCTAGTGTTCCTCCAATTCAATGATATAGGTCTGCGGTCGGAAGTGAAATTGCTAATGATTTCGGTGTAAAATATCACCCAGTTGTTCAACCAACTTTTCATGGGCTAAGAACCGATCTAGTATTTTGGCCAGATATGTTGTTCCTGATCTGCCATTGTCCTAGGTGGGAGCAATTTTTGCTAGGCAAATGTCCACAAAATTGTATGTTAGTAGGGCATCTTGGAAAGGGCCGACCAGAGGGTCCGTCTTCCTGTCGCAGCCCCATACTTCATTACTGCTTAGAGTGCAAAGTAAATCTCCCGCAATGATTAAGGACTCCAGTTCCATCATTTCGGATGAGAAGACCCAATTCCAGAAGGTGAATCGGTCCTTATAAGGTGCATATACATTGAGAATATGGACATTTCCAGGTATTTCGTGAAATCTAGCTTCCAGCAGAACACCTACAAAACATCAGAACGCCTTAACCGAGACCCAGGATGGATCCCATAAGGCTACTGACCCCCCTGAGAGGCCAGTTGAATCAGTTGTAGAAATGTGCCAACTCGAAACAGCTTCCGAAAATATGAAACAGCTTCAAAATGATTGTGCATAGTTTCCTGTATGAGGATGATATTTGGATGAAAGGAGTAAAACAAATTTTTGAGAGCTATGAATTTGGGTTTAGCTCCCAAACCCCTAATATTAATGGATATAATACGGGCATGGAAAAGGTTCAATGGGTTGTATTTCTCTAAGAGTCCCAAGGGAGGAAAGATCAGTGATAGGCACATCAATGAGAAAGGAGTCCATTTGAGAGGTAAGAGGGATGTTGGAGTTCCTTCTGTGGAAATGTCTGCTACCGCGGTTATGCTTCCGCCGGACAGTTATATTTCTAGCCAAAGTAGGGCTGATGTGTGGAGAGGAAGATGATTTAGGTATATGTATGGTGAGGGAGTGAAAATCTAGAGTCTTGTTTTCATAAGGAAGTCCAGGTCACTTCCTATTGAGTTCGAAATGGAAGCAGTGGGTGAGTTAGGAGGAGTGATAGAGGGGCAGGGTCCTTTTCCCTTTGTTTGACAACTGGATGGAATAGGAGAGGGAGTAGGTGAGGGGATGTAAGAAATGTGCGATGAGGAGGGAATATTACGATAAGGGTGAGTACTTGGTGGAGGAGCGGGGATTTCCTAGCAGGGGGCAAGTTCCGGTGGTGGGGAGCGGTGGGGGAGCTAGGGTGAGCTGGAACATCCATAAAAGGTGAGACCAACTTTCCAGAATTATTTGGGGAAGATGCTATGGAAATTGGGGAGATTCCCATAGAGCATACAAAAGGAGATATCGAGAGTAGGTCGTATGATAATTACCTGGATGTGTCGCTTTCTGGCACTATAAAGCCATCCTTTGACTATTTTTGCTTGGCCATTCCTTCTCTGAGTTTGTCAGCTTTGTTGCGTTGTAACATTTTCTTCCATGTAAGAGGCCACTCGGATAGAGCGGGCACTGATCTAGTAGGTATCCCATTCTGTGACAGAATGAACAACGAAATGGCACCCCCCATTAGCTCAATCTTTGATGGAGATTGATGTCTTCCCAGTGGAAGTTGATATGGTCAGGAAAGCCGCCACGATATTCCTTCTCTATGAGTATTCATGCTACTCTCTTGTCTTTTGCACCAAGGCATTTCAGGTCCACGTATACAAATTTCCCTATGGCATTTCCAATGTCTGTTAGAGCTTGATTAGTCCATAATTCAATCGGCAATCTGGGTAATTTGACCAATATTAGTTTGTTAATGGGAGTATTGTGTAGGGGATTATAGCCGATGTACCAATTATGCAGTGCAAGGAATCTCTTCCTATGAACCCAGGGGATAGATCTGATTGTCTCAAGATCCTCACGACTGAGAAAGTGGAAACTGTACCATCCTTTCATGAGCCTAACTATCGTGGGTAGATAGCCAAGCATGGATTTCTACTTCCTTCCCAGCCAATTTCTCATCTCAGAATCCTCCATGTTCGCGAAATACCATCGGCCAGCTAAGGCATGTTTCTGTAGACTGATAATGCGGTCTACCAGGGTGGCACTATCAAGGGTAATAGACAGAGGTGGTGGAATGATTTTAATGGGATGATGATTGTGTTTACGTTCTTGGTACGCATATTTTCCAACCTATAGTGATTGGGCCGGAAGGACGAAAGTAGGCATGTGTATTTCCCCCAAAATGGAATACCACATATCTAAGGAAAGGAACGTGACCCCATATGGAGCATTTCCACCTCCATAGTGGCACAAATCAATGCAGAGTTGGCAGACACATCAGATTCTGCTTCCATCAGAGGGTCCCGATTGGAAATGTGACGAGGAGGGGAAAGAAACGAGACCTGTCAAAGGGAGAGACAGCTGTGTGGGTACTGTTTGACCAGAGAGGAGATGGGTTAGGTCTAAATTAATGATAGTAGGTGTAGGAAGTCCAAATAGTAGATTTGTGCCCTTGGAAAAGACAAAACCCCATTTAATGAGGAATTTGGTAGTGCAATAATTTAAAAAATCCGCATGACATGGAGGTGGAGAGTCACCGTCATAGCAGTGTTTTAAGAAATGGCCGAGTCAACATTGACTCGGCTGAGTTGATCCGCTTCAATAGCCTGGGCAATGACTCGGTGAGAAACCCGGTTCGGACGGCCGAGTCAGCAATGACTCGGCCGAGTCATTGAATGACTTGGCCGAGTCATTGCTGACTCAGCCGAAACGGACCAAGTCTGACATGAAACGGCCGGGTAGCAGTGGGCACGGAACCGGACGCAAGGCACGTTGTTTAACTATTTTTTTGGGGATTTTAAATTAGTTTTAGGGTTGATTTGGAGTTCAAACAGTTATGTAATATTTCTAATAGATCTTTGGGGTCCATATCCCCCTCCCAAAACCTATTTAACTCACCCAAGTGCTCTCATTCTCTCACAACAATCTTATGCATTTGTGTGAGAGTCTTCTTTGAGAGTTAGTGAGCAGTTCTTGAGCTTGTTTTGGAGAAGCAGTGAGGAGTCTTCGAGGAGCATTGTAGCTGGAGTGAGGAGCTTCTTGGGAAGCCATTTGGAGCAGCATTGAGGAGCTGATTCTTGGAGCAAGCTTGAGGAGGCAGTTTGTGCCTGGAGGTATTTTTTTTCACCTCTATAAATCTGTTTTTGCTTAGTAAATTTGAGGTGCATATCTAGAAAGCTTAGAGACTGTTTTTTGTCAAATAAATGAACATTGAATCAAGTTTTTTTTTTTTCATTTTCAGATTGTTTGCTTT
>APFE031072210.1:0-19737 GCA_000404065.3 Pinus taeda
TGTATACCATTAGGATATTACCTCAAGCTGACAATTGAATGATATTTGATGTTGCATTAAAAAAATCTAGTTATAAACATGGGCAAAATATGGATAATAATGGCAATAGGGCTAAACAAAGGGGAAATATGAAAAATAATTTATTTTTAAACATTGATGTGACAAAATAAATGCAATTAAGGTAAGATAAATAGGTAAATCAAAAGCATACATAATATCTAATTAAAAGGGGTGTTTCATTAGTTTGGAAAATTATAAAGTAGGATGTATAATGTGCTATATAAAAGATGATAAGTCCCTTGTTAGACAAGGTCAATGAAATTAATTTCCATTCCACCATACAACTTGGGATTTCTAAGTGGGAATCCATAAGTACACACAAACCTTGAGATAACATAACTTACCTATACAATTGAAACTTTAATTAGTGTAAACTATTACGTACAATGTTTCTTTCAAATGTATAATTATAATTTTCTAAGCAAGAAAAAGAGATAGATATATGAGAGGAAAGTAAAAAGAAGGGAAACAAACAAAATTAAAATGTTAGTATTTAATGAAATTAGATGTTATAAAAGATTTCAAAGTTTTCCATTGGTAACCTATTGTATTAAAAGTACAAAATAAATTGTTTGTAGTAGGTTAGGAAACTAGAAGAGGAGTAATGGAGGGGTTAGTTGGCTTATTCGGCTAGATCTCATTGTTGGATTGTGTTGATTATCTAGTTGAAGAGTAAGTTGACTAACCATTTTTTTCTTTTTAAATTTAGACTAATTCTATTGAGTAAAATATAGTACAATCAAGAGAAACAAGAAACTGGCAGACCGGAAATGATGAAACCATCAACCTCGGTCCCGGAGAAAAAGAGATTCCATCTCGGAGCTACATCAAATAACTTGAGAGCAAAGAGTGACTAACTGACTTTTACCCCACAGGGGCAGAAACTACAACACAATGTTTTTTCCCTTTCTTTTTATTGACTTTTGTCCAGCCATCATGGGGAGTATGAGCTAAAACAACTTGAAGACTGGAATTCTCTATCTTGGGGATCTCCTTTTCTGATTCAGAAGAGGAAG
Organism: Pinus taeda; assembly: GCA_000404065.3. Taxonomy (NCBI): domain Eukaryota; kingdom Viridiplantae; phylum Streptophyta; class Pinopsida; order Pinales; family Pinaceae; genus Pinus; species Pinus taeda. The sequence goes on from APFE031072210.1 coordinate 1,077, forward strand.
TCTCATGGGCGTGTTTCTGGGAGATTGCTGTAACAAAGGTGTGCGCCCGAGTATCTGTGGACGGAGCCATCGGCTGAGGCGCCTGGTCCCATTCTGAATCACTTTCCTCATCCTCCGAGCTTGGGGAGTCAGAGCTCACTGCTGGCGATGGAGAATAGGGGGTCCAACGCTTCGGTTTGGTTTTTGCATAGTTTCCCTTTTTCGTTCTTGCAGTTAGCGATGGGCAGGAGTTCGGCAGGTGCCCTGTTAGGTGACAGTGGCGGCATTGGAAGGCAGTGTTTTCGTAATCTAGGATCTGGGTCCAAACAGTGTCATTGATCTTGAGATCGATTTGCTCTGGCAGTCCCTTGCTTAAATCTAGCTCCACACATATTCTAGCATATGTGTAGAGACCTTGTTGTTCCCTCCAGGAATCTCCCATTAAAAAGCTTCCCAAGGTATTGCCTATTTTCCTGTATACTGCTGTGTGCCACAGGTGTACTGGAAAATTTGGAAGTCTGATCCAGACAGGGGCTTTAGTGATGACTGCAGAAGCTAGGTCAAAATCTAGGAACCATGGAGTTAAGAAGAGTCCTGCTGAACCCATGAACCAAGGGCCTTCTTCTAAGGCCTTTTCGTAGTGCTTAGGATTGTTGAACAGAACTATAAAATATCCCTTTGCGCAGAAGTAAACCTTGCAGTGGTGAGTCCAATTATCATTGATCCAGTCATAAAGATCCTTTGAGCGAGGCCAGAGCCCATTGAATCTGCAGATGATGGCCCTTTCAGCGAATTTTTGAATGTCGTCTGTAAGGTCAGAGTGGGAGATCTCAACAGAGGGAACCTCCTCCAACTTGTCAACCAAAAAAGGCTTGGGTTTGGGAGGTTCAGGGGAAATGGGTATCTTAGAGCGGACTTCAGCTTTGTAGGAGTAGGGAGGAGCAAAAGAGGATTGACCTGCAGCTCCACCTCTCAAACGAAGGGAAAACACTAAAGAGCTATTGTTTTTTATGCTGTAAAAAGAGAGAGGAAGAGGATCATCGAGTTGTTTACCTTGGAAAATAAGTCTCTGTAGGGCAGAGAGGATCCCAAGTCGGTGTTCCAGATTTACTTTGAGGTTCTGCACCAGATCTGAAGGGTATACCCATTGCATAATGGTCTTGCCGGAGATCTGTGCGATTTGAACCTGAAAGGGGGCAGAGGAATTTTCAAGAAATTTCTGGAGCAACACAGGGCCAGAGTCTTTTGGGTCTCCCATCTCTTGACGCATATCCAGATCTGACCTCGAATTGGGTCGATTTTCCATTTGCATGTCCAATTCTTCAAACCCTCTGCTCGATCTATGCTCATTGCCACTGGTCTGCTGCCTGGGTTCTGGTTGTTCTCGAATGGTGGCTAGATCGATGAGATCAAGGCGGGATCTGCAATGTTTGGGCCAATCCATGGAGAGAGGAAGCAGATCTGCATCATGCAATCCCTCTTCTTTGATTGCGCCGACCGAAACAGTGTAAGGACCTTCAGATTCCAACCCTGCCGCGTCCCAGACTTCTTCTCTCCTTTCCCCCGTGCCTTTGCGCCGCGCGTTCTGGGTATGGCACGTTATTTTCTCTCCGCATTTCCCATCTGAAACAGGCTTTAAGTAGCCACGCTTCAGATCTGCCGCCGCTAAAACCCCCGGAACCTCACGGCCAAAAGAAAAGGAGAAGTCATGTAGTCTGCTGATCCACTGAACAAGGAGCAGAGGGTAGGAATGATTTTATTCTGCAGGAAGAAACTGACAGAGCTCTGGACTGGGTGCAAAGTCACCAAAAACGTCAATGGTAAAATCTGTTACAACCTCGATTATCTCACCTCCCTCACCGTTACGATTAAAATGCAAACGCCCATGCGCATCCTTTCCGAGTCTTCCTGCAATCGGATAGAAGGGCACCAGAACTTTGCTGAGGGCATCCTAAAAAATATCCATGGAAAACGACCTGGTTTAAGCTCAAGTTGACTAACCATTTAATTTGAGTTGATCGACCACATTAAATTGTAATTTAGTTAGATGACTTACGTAGTTAGACTGTCACAACTACCTGGTAGCAAAAAGAATATATATATATTATATATAATATATATATATATATATATATATACATATATAAACATATATATATACATATATATATACATTATATATATACATATATATATATATATATATATATATATATTATATTATATATATATATATATATAATAAAGAAATAGTGATTTCTCTATAAAAGTTGTGGTACATTAATACATAATTCTTATTTTTTAATCTCACACTACATGGGATATGCTTCCCTTATCTCATCTATGTGTACTTGTGTATTTTTGTATGTCAATTGCTTGGATGGTTCAGTGCTGGGGTTGTTTTATAGGATGGTTGCTTCGGGTTTCCAATCCCTGCTTAGAAAATAAATCCCTGTCTTGTAGACGCCTTATCAAAGTGCCAAAGTTCAAATATGATATAAAAACATAGCTAGAAAGATTTTGATGGAGTAATGGAGGAGAAATTAAATAATTAAATATTTGTCATGAATAACTAATTATCTAATAAATAGCATAAGTGTGTAGAACAATCTCTACAACAAAACATCAAGACATTTAAGAATTAATATAAAACAACAATATATTGATTCAGAGGTATCAATAGTGACATATTGTCTTCGTGATATACTTAGTAAAGAAAATATCTCTACGGTAGGTTGTTAGGTTGGTTGATACTTAACCTAGCCCTACCCAGTGTCCTATACAACCTCAAACATATGCAGAAAAATATGTAATTATAGGAAATGAGAAATGTATGAAACAAATATTGTCACCAATTAGAGCCAGGAGCCTTTGATTAAATCTTGAAATAGCATAATTTATAAAAATATTAGGGTCTTGGCATCAAAATCCAACCATTTCTCATTTCAATTCATCAAATATATAGAATTTAGAAATTTCCAGTTATTACTATTTTTTTGGAAAATAAAATTCAATAAAAATCATAAAAATAAACTAAATCTAAAATGCTTGCAATATGTATTGAATGTTGAGGTTGCTGGTGTCAAATCCATTTGATCTGGAACGATCCTCTATTACTTATTCTTGCTTGAAATATGAGATTTGATTGCTTCTAATCCCCCTTTGTATTTTGATGCCTAGAAATATTGGATTTGATTGCCATTTGTTCCATTTGAATCTTGATAAGTGATTTGACCTACTTATTCTCCTCCTAGAAGATTGGCATTGATTTCCTTGGTTTCCACCTTATCTTCTATAGACTCTTTTTGTGCCCTGGAATCAAGATCTGTTTGTAGACTCATTTTTCTCTGCCATATTTTTATGAGATACTTCATCCTCCAACTAATCTCTTTTAATGTTGAAAATAAGGGAATTCTATCCTTAACTGCATGCTTAGAAAACTGAACTTGGATTTGACTGATTAACTACCGATTTGGATGCCTAAATTTTTCCTTTAAAAACTTATATGACCCGTTGACATCTGCGAACAACCTCCAGTTGTTGTATTTCTTCTGCTAGAAACATGTCTACTTATTAGCGGCCTAGAAATTAGAGGTTGTTGAAGTTATTACTTTTCAAATAAACTATTAACTACCCTCTTATTATGTTGTTGATCATAATCATTTAGAAAATAATTTCATGTGCCCAATGTTCTCGAGCATGCAGTTTTATAGCCTTTTGAATTTCTTTTGATATTCATGTCTACATTTCTGAAGACACAGATCTTCCAAATCAGACACTGAACCAAACAATTCTATATTGACTGCAACACCTCCAAGTGACATATGAGCCATAACTGTAATTTTATGCTTCTGACAGAACTTCACTAGTGGATTTATTTGGAAATAGGGATGTGTCTCACTATGATTGAGAATAGGCTTTATTTTTGGGAATTTGAGAGAATCTCAGAATACAAATTTCATCATTGTTGATCCCAATGCATAAGAACTTACCATATCTTGGTTCTCTTTTGCATTATATCAATGCATTCTTTCTCCAAACCAATTTGGAAACCATTATCAACTTTTATCTCTGCAACTGTATTTATAGTCAAATACTCTTCAAATGTTTTTACTTTCATTCTTTTTCATTTGAATTGGACAAGGAATCCCACTCCCAAAAAATCTTCTTGGTGGTTCATTTAAAATGGAATTTCAAACAATTAAACTTGTTCTTCTACCATTACAAATCCTTTAGCCAAGTTTAATATACAAGTATGGAACTTACTCTCAACCCTAAAGACTGTTGCACCCATCCATCTCACAAGGGACACATTCTTCTCTTTGATATTTTAATCATTTGTTGGTCTTCTTCATGCCAATGTATGTCCTCTGTGTTGTCACTCACAAAGACAACCTTGGATTGCTTACAAGACCAGTTCTTGGGTACATCTAAATTGGTCTGTCTCAAATTATGCTCAAGCAGGAGGAGACATCACCGATGTTCTATACACATATGTAAGAGGCATGGGTTGGTTATTACATCCAAAGATATAGGATAGGTATTTTAGTATTTCTACACATACATAGTTCCTAGAAATATAATAGAAAATAGTGGAGGCTGAGCACTTCAAAGGCTTACAGTTTAATCAGCTTTGTAGAATAAATGAGAGGAGACAAAGAGGAGGGATAACTTATAATGTAGAGCTCAAAGCACCAAGAATTCTATATTAAAAACATAGAGCCTGAAACCATGAGATTTGCTGCAATTATTTGAGTTACATGTAGATATAATGAACAAAAAAGAAACTAGATGCTATGCTTCATGTAGTGCAACTTAAAGATATAATTTCAACCCATCAAACATGCATGTGCATTAACAACTCAATGCAAATGAATATGTAGGCAAGTATGAAATATTCTAGCATCTATTGTGCATGAATTCAAAGAAAAAAATAGACAAAATGGATGAAAATAGGAAATAACACACTGTAATACTTCAAAGAGGAGGCACTACTACTCCTATGATATTCTGCAAGATCTATGTAACTAAGTGATACAATCTTCACAAAATTATTAGCCTTTCTTTGCAGATTTCAAAACCTTTGTTCAATGTTGCTACCCCTATTTATAAGAAGAGGGGGTGCATTATCAATCATGATATTGTAAAAAATATCCCTGGGTCGAGTCTTAGCTGTCAAATTAGGTTGCTTTCTCGACAGGGAAGGATCTATGTCCAAAAAACATCACAAAAACAATAATTGCCTCATAAAGGAAAGCACATCATAATACCACAAAATAGATGAAACATTAATGTAATATCTTCGTGCCCATTCCTGTAATTACTTCAACTTTAGGTTACATCTAGTTCACGGTATGGTATCCGGTGCCGCTCAACTAACTTTTGTCATTTCTACCTTTAGTTCCTTTGGCACTGACCTTGGATGTGGGTCTCAAAGAGTTATTTCTAAGTCCGCCCAAACTTGGTTTTGAATGCTCCCTCTTCTTGATTTACTGCTAGAGCTACTTTTTGTGCCGACCCTGTCATTTCTGCCATTAAAGTTCTGTGGAACACAATCGACGCCCTGATCTGGCCTGGGTTCACATATTACAGTGTAATAGAGAATTCTTGGGTGCGAGATTTTTACCTCTAAAATAGGTGAAAGGGTGCTTTTTTGATTCCTCCCTTAGCCCCCTTTATTACAACCCCTTGTGTGATTTCCTTCATATGACCAGGTGCTGGAACCGGGGGCCTAGCCCTTTGGGCACTAATGCTATCAACGACTGTGCAGGGGAATTTTCCTTGTATAACCTGAATCGTCCTCAGTGAAGCACTTTTATCGCATCGGTTGAAATCCAGACTCGAAACCTTTATCAGATATGGCCTATAAAATATTGCATACGGGGTCCTTTTCTTTATCGCAATTGGAGTCTCGTATCTCAGTGTTGAATCCCCTTTTCCTTAAGTTTCTTTCCTTAATAGTTATGATTTCCGATCTATGGGGTGATGTCATCGTTGCCACATGTCACCTGAAAATGGTCCCATAGGACCCCTGAAAATGTCGAAATTGAGTGACATGTGTCCCCTACCACGTCAACATCCATACTGCAACGCATCCTCCATACTGCCACATCAGCCTCCACACTGCCATGTTAGTGATAACGTTAGCTGTTATGTCAGCTCTGAGGACCAATCATATGCTACCATGTGGACCCCTGGAGGAGAGAGAAAAAGGCTTGGCTCGATCCTATTTTTGCAACCATTTCCTTTGTTAAAGAATTTTGACCCTCCCCAACCATTTTGCACTAGATCACAAATTGGCGATATCGTGTGATGTTGCGAGATTGGGGTGTGGGACTACGGGGTGCGGGATGCGGGATTGCAGGAGTACAGGATTTTACCACGTGGAGCAGATAGAAGGGGGCGACCCTACCTTTGTTTTGTCATTCATTTCCTTTATAATTAGTTTTTGGCCCTCCCCGAAGATGTCACACCATATCGCAAGATTAGCCCCTGTATGGTCTTTTAAGTTTAAAACCCGCCAATCTGCGGGATTGTGAGGTTGCCGAGATGCAGAATGTGGGGCCCTATGGGATTGCGGGAACTGCGGGGTTGCGGGAACCTGTGATATTGCAGGAACCTGCGAGATTGCGACACTGCGGGAACTACGGGGTGGCCAGGAATTGGGATTACGAGATCGTCGGGATGCGGGATACCGCCACGTGGAGGAGAGAGAAGGGGTGCCGCCCGCCCTTGTTTTTCATACATTTTCTTTGTATTTAGTTTTCGACTCTCCCCGATGATTTCAAACTATATCGCAAGATCAGCCCCTGCAAGTTTTGAAGTTTGTTGTGATTGGGAGATTGCTATGACAACCGATTCGCAGGATGCGGGATTGTGAGATTCCCTCATACTTAGCCATTTTTTTGGTTTTCTGAGCTTTCTAGAGGAAATAATCAACAGGCTCTAACGTACGATCTAGGAGTCCCTTTTTGACTTCTACATACCATTGGAAATCTCATTTCGGGCACTATGCAATGGAGAGGGTCTAGTCAAGCTATAATAGCTTCTGTGGCTCATGTAATGGCTTCCACTTTAGTGTTCTTATGCATCCTATACAACTGATCATTTGAAAAGTAGTGAGTGAGAACAAGTGACAACATTGGCTCCACCTGGGGATAGTGCCTTGCTAGAAAGGTGGTAAAATCCCGCATACAACAAACTACTTCTTTGGGCATGGAGTCACTTCTAATCAAAAGATAACTTTCATGAAAGTATAATTTTTTACATAAAATGAAAATTCAAATAACAATTTCAATACACACACCTTATATTTACAATAAGACAGGTACGTCTAAATTTGAAAATAAAATTTGAGGATCTAACCATTTACTGGCAGTTCCAACAGTGCATCATCCAAGTTTTCAAGCAGATATGTGTTATTCCCTCTCTCTTTTGCAATCCTGAAGGGCCCAAACCATAGTGGATCAAATTTTACATGTTTTCCTTTGTCCTCCCATTGGACATCCCACCTGAGAACTAAATCTCCTCGCTGAAGAGGTTTGTCCTTAGCCTTCTTGTCAAACAAAGATTTCATATCTTGTTGGTAATTGGATAGTTTGGCCTCCACCTGTTCTTTGTTTTCCTGGAGCTCAACCAACTGATTTATCCTTCTTGTTAAGGTACATGACACTTCCTCAGCTTCTTGTAGCAACCTTACTACTGGCATTACTAGTTGGATCAGGAAGATAGTAGTCTTTCCATACACTAGCTTAAAAGGTGATTTTCCATTGGATCTTTTAGGCATTACTCAGTTGCCCCATACATAAAACTTCAATTGGGAGTCCCAGTTCCTTTGATTTTCAGTGATGGTCTTCTTCAAAACCCTCACCACAACTTTGTTTGAGGACTCATCAAAGCCATTTCCCTGAGGGTAGTATGTAGTGGAGTGCCCAATGGTGATATTGTATTTATGTCAAAAGTTGGTGAACTTGGCCGATTTGAAGACTTGAGCATTCCCAATGATGATTTTAAAAGGAAAACCAAAATGGTATACTATATTCTCCTTCATGAACTTTGTTATGCTCCTAACCTGCAAGACGATACCAGAATACCAGATATGCGAGAAATATACCGAGAAAATAGAATAGTGAGTAACAAAAGCAAGTATTTTATTATTCAGAAAACAATGTTCACTTGCCTCTTCGAGGGGGCAACCTCCAATAGAGCAGAGCTCAATGAAAAAATAAGACACGATGCTCCTCGCAGGGAGTCTCTATCATTTATATATCACTCATACATGCAATACCATGGATCAATACCATGGTTCTTATTAATACCATCTATCTAATACCATGGCCCATTTGCAACTAACTGTGGTCCCGTCATTAAATGTTGGTTAACCACTTACAATTATAAATATGGGCTTTATTGACTCTTTACTTAACTATAACTATGACTCAATCCTATTACATAAATAAGGGGGTTAGGGTGGGACCCTAACATGCCCTCCCCCTTAAGAATAGCCTTGTCCTCAAGGCTGAAGCTACGGAAACTGTAAGAATAGTGTGGTTTCCCAGTTTGCATCTTCCAGAGAGGTGTCCTTTCCACTTGACGAGTACTTCCTTGATCATGCGGCCAACGCAGGTGCTATGCTCGTGTTCTATGGACCTGTTAATGTTGGAGCCAGATTGACCCTTCTTCGATTTCTCAATAGGTAGACTGGTTTGATTCTGCAATTGTTCCCAATCACTTTCTTGAGGCATGAGACATGGAAAACTGGATGGATTTTTGCAGTGGGTGGCAAAGCTAGCTTGTAGGCCACTTCTCCAATGCGCTGAATTACTTGATACGGTCCGTAGAATTTTGGAGATAGTTCCTGACAACCCTTGTCTTTGAGTGATGTTTGCTTATATGGTTGCAGCCCCAAAAATACCTGATCCCCTTCTTGAAATTGGCGCTCTGAGTGATGCTGATCGACCTATTGCTTCATGCGGTTTTGAGCTTGATGAAGATTCTCTCTAAGATGGGTGAGCATGGTTGTGCGGTCTTGTAGGAGTTGATCCACTGCTTGTACCTTTGAGCACCCCTTGATATAAGAAGTAGGGGAAGGAGGGAGTTGACCATAAATGGCTTCATAGGGAGTCACTTTGGTGGTGGCATGATAGTTGGTGTTATACCACCATTCAGCTAGAGGTAACCACTGTACCCAAAGATGTTGCTTTTCTAAAGTGAAACACCTAAGGTAGGTTTCCAGACATTTGTTGACGGCTTCAGTTTTACCATCCGTTTGTGGATGATAGGAAGTACTGAGTTTTAGTTGGGTGCCCTATAGCTTGAAGAGTTTCTGCCAAAAATTACTAGTGAAGATCGGGTCACGATTAGACACAATAGAAGTGGGCATGCCATGCAATTTGAAGATCTGATCCATGAAAGATTGAGCGACCAAAGTCGGTGTAAAAGGGTGGGGTAGGGCGCAAAAATGAGCATACCTAGAAAGTCGGTCCACAACCACCATGATGACTGACTTGTTTCCTGACTTTGGAAGACCTGTAATGGAATCCATAGAAACCTCCATCCATATTGATGCAGGAATGGGAAATGGTTGTAATGTGCCTGGTGCTTTGACTGTCTCCCCTTTGTGGCGCTGACAAATATCACATTCTGCTACAAAAGTAAGGATGTCCTTTTTCATGCCTATCCAAAAAAATGATCTTCTAATGCGAGCATACGTCTTCTAAAAGCCTGAATGTCCTACAATGGGGGATGAGTGCAATTCCACCAAAATGCGGCTTTTGAGGGTGGATGTTGGTGATATTACGACTCTGTCCTTATAGCGAAGATTCTCATCCGGCCACGAGTAGCCCTTGGTGGAATTTGGATCTGCTTGCTATTGAGTAATGAGTTGGGAGAGCCAGGGATGTGAAAACCATTCCCTGTGAGCCTCTTCAATCCATTCTGGAATGGGAAGGGAGATTGCAAGTAGGGTACTTTCCTCCTCAAATTGGCGAGATAATGCATCTGCTACACTATTTTCATGCCCTTTCTTGTAAATGATCTCATAATCATATCCCAGCATTTTGGCAAGCCATTTATTTTGTTGTGGGGAGGATACGCGTTGCTCCAAAAAATATTTAAGACTGTGATGGTCTGTGCGGATTTGGAAACATCGCCCCAATAAGTAAGGTCGCCAGGTATCTACTGCATGTAAGATGGCCATCATTTCCTTCTCATAGGTAGATTGTCCCAAATTCTTCCCACTTAGTTGTTGGCTTGTGAAGGCCAAGGGTCGACCTTCCTGTATTAAAACTGCCCCAATACCCATACCCGAAGCATCACATTCAATGACAAAAGATTTGGTGAAGTCTGGTAGTGCTAAGACTAGAGTGGAACACATGGCATTTTTTAGAGATGTAAAGGCCTGTTGTGCTTCATCATTCCAGAGGAATGAATTTTTCTTGAGGAGTTGAGTGAGGGGTCTCGCAATGCGACCATAGTTGCGGAAAAATTTGCGATAGTAGCTCGTGAGACCCAAAAATCCTCTCAGGCTCTTCAAGGTCTTAGGTGGAGGCCAATCCTGCATTGCCTGGATCTCTTTGGGGTCCACCCTGAAACCTTCACTCCCCACAATGTGGCCCAAATACTCAACTTATTCCATGCCAAAAGAACACTTGGACATCTTAACAAATAATTTATGCTCGCAGAGCAGGTGCAAGAGCTAATCTACATGCTGAAGATGTGCAGCCCAAGTGCGACTGTAGATGAGGATGTCATCGAAGAAAACAAGGACAAATTTTCTGAGATATGGTTTGAGCAGGTGGTTCATAAGGCTCTGAAAAGTAGATGGGGACATTTACAAAGACGAATGCATTAGAACCAGAAAGTCATATATGGCCTTCATGACGATTCGATAAAGCAGTATTTAATTGCTCGACTTCTTTCAGCGAACTGTTGTGGTAGCCGAACGAAGATAGCCTAGTGAAGAATTGAGCCCCATCTTAGTCTCATCCAGCAAATCATTCAACAACCGGGATGGGAAATTTATCTTTGACTGTCAACTTATTGAGGGCCCTGAAGTCTGGACACATACGCCATTCCCCATCTTTCTTGAGCACCATGACCACCGGTGATGAATAAGTACTAATGCTGGGACGAATTACGCCTGCTTCCAAAAGTTCCTTGATTATTTTTTCTATTTCATTCTTTTGGGCGAATGGATATCTATATGGGCGCACATTTGGTGGTTGGGCCCCTGGGACCAAAGTGATGCTATGATCATGTTCCCCTCTCGAGGGTGGAAGCTCATGAGGCTTGTCAAAGACTGGCAGATGGTTATTTACGATCTGTTGCATCTCAGGATGAATCGAAAGAGAATTGGGTTCGACGGCCTAGATGGCATTAAGTTGAGCTATAACTCCATGATGGCCCTTTTTTAACAATTTTTCCATCCTATGTGAGCTAATGATAGAGGGAGCTCTCGCCTGGAGTCCGCGAAGGGTATGTGTGTGGTTGTTCTGCTTAAAGCTCATATATAACTACTAGAAATCCATTGTGATTGGGCCCAGTGTGCGAAGCCATTCAGCACCAAGGACAATGTCGCACCCTCCCATGTGGATGGAAAACATGTGGGTCGGTAACTGATAATCCCCCCATTTGAAGTTTGACATTTTCACAGCGGCTGTCACATTTCATTGTTCCCCCATCCGCAATTTGGACTTGGAAGTTAGAAACTGCTCGTACAAAACAATGCACTGCTTCTGCGACTTTTTGATGGATGAAATTATGTGTACTTCCACTATCAATCAGGACTACTACTGGGCGATGTTTAATAAAACCTCTGATTGAGAGTTTGAGGTGAAGAAATCCCTGCCAGAGCATGCAGTGAAATAACTGGTTCGTCAGGGACATTGTCCTTTTGGTTATCTTCTTCTACCACCTCAGGTTCCTCAAGTGGTGTATCTTCCTCCGATGAGCTATAACCAGTGGCATCAATTTGAAAAAATTTGGGCTCCTTGCATTTGTGACCTGGGAGTATTTTTCATCACAGTAGTAACATAATCCCTGCTTTCTTCTTTCGGCCATTTCTACTGGTGACACCTTTTGAACCTTAAGTGTTTGAGTCATGCTGTGAGCCAGTGTGGTGCGACCCTTGGCGGTGAAATTTGGGCGGGTGGCCAGGGCTGCTAACGCACGTTCGACATCACGAGCTACCTTGCAAGCCTCAAGCCATGTGGGAGGGTGGTGCAATTGGACATGGGCTTTTATGGCCTCTTTAAGACCGCTGATAAAACATTCCGTGTAGAACACATCTGAGAGACCCCAAGTGCGAAAGGCTAAGGCTTCAAAGGCTGTAATATATTCATCCATTGTGCCCGTCTGTTGGAGCTTAGTAAGGCGACCCAAAAAAGCAGATTCCTGGTCAAAGTGGTCTATAAGATCTTTTTTGAATTTGTCCGAAGTCCTAAAAGGTGCATTGCAACGTTGATGCCATTCCCACCATTGCCACCTTTCATTATCCAAGTACATGCTCCCCACCATAATCTGAGTCGCATCATCTAGGATGTTATTCAAATTGAAATACTGCTCCATTTGTGCTATCCATGACGCTGGGTGAGAACCATCAAATTTATGCATATCCAATTTGGGAGGTCTTGGACGGGATTGTTGTTTTTGGGAGCCCCAGAGGTGAGGAGAATGACTAGACTCACCCTCCCTGTGTCCATTTCCAATATTCTCTTCCTCATGGGCTACCTCCTTGCCCTTTTGGACTATGTTCGGGGCTAATATTGATATATTTTCAAGCTAAAATTGGATGGATTGCAACATTCGTTCGAGTTTGTCCATCCTCTCATTGGCCATTGCTTGCGCTCTAGTTGCTACCATGCACCAACCTTATGCTTCTTAAAATTTGTGACCACCAATTTTTTTTTTCACTAAGAATTGAATGGTACCACTGTGCTCAGCTCGCCGTCCTGATTTTGATGGGCAAGTAATCTCTCCGAGTGCTGTTCTCGATGTACTGTAGCAGCAAGACGGCTGACAATTTATCTATGGCTAGGTTGCAGAGGAGCTAGGGGGCTTCTAATATACCTAGAAGGTATGTGGAAGACAGTCCGTACGCGGTTCTATCTAATGCACTACTACTCGAAGGGGTACCCACAGGGGTTACAAGGGAGTCCAACAAGCGTGACCACCTCTTGTATTTCCTGCGTGCATGCCTCCCCAAATCTGCAGGTTTATGTGCTCAACGACAGATCCCATGGTTTAAAGACGCCGGAACACATCTCTAGCCAATTTTTTTTTTTGCTAAGAAATGGAGATCCCACTGACCCTAGAAAGAGCTCTGATACCACTTGTTATGCTTTTAACCTGCAAAAGATACCCAAATACAGAATATGCGAAGAAAATTACCCAGAACATAGAATAGTGAGAAACAACAGCAAAATATTTTATTATTCAGAAGCAATGTTCACTGGCCTCTTCGAGGGGGCAACCTCCAATAGAGCAGAGCTCGATTCAAAATAAGACACACGATGCTCCTCACAGGGAGTCTCTACCCTTTATATATGACTCATACATGTAATACCATGGATCAATACCATGGGTTTTATTAATACCATCTACCTAATACTAGGCCCATTTGCAACTAACTGTGGGCCCGTAATAAATAACGGGTTAACCACTTACAATTATTAATATGGGATTTATTGACTATTGACTCTTTATTATGATGTGATCCCACTGCATAAATAAGGGGGTTAGGGTGGGACCCTAACATAATTCCTTTGGATATATGTGGAATTGTTTTACGAAGTCATTACTTGTATGATAGAAAAGCTATTTTCTATAGAGCTGAGAACAAGTATCTACTTGTTAAATATGGAATCACATACTTTGTAAGAGCTCATAAGCTCAAGAATAATTATACTCTCATAAACTCATGGCAGATTAAAAGAATGATAAATTCATGCAAACAATCTTACTGATGGTTGTAAAGGAAAATAAACTTGATAAAACCAAGGTATTTGAGGGCTATAATGCTAAATAGCAGGCTGATTTAGAAAAGGTTGTTTCAGAGTATGATATGATATCTTGTTTCAAGAACCTAAAGGTTTGCCACCCAAAATGGAAATAGTACATGATATTATTTTGCAGCAAGATGCTCCTTTGCCTAACATTGGAATGTACAGGTTGTTTGCTTTAGAGAATGCTGAAATCAAGAAGTAGGTGTAGGAGTTGCTCGAGAAGGGGTTCATCAGGCCTAGTACATCACCATGTGGGTCACCAATCGTTTTGGTGAGAAAGAAGGATGGCTCATGGATAATGTGCATTTATTACCAAGCACTCAATAAGATAACAATAAAAAATCGTTATCCCCTTCCTCGCATAGATGATCTTTTAGACCAATTGAAAGAAGCTATTTACTTCACCAAGCTAGACTTGCATAGTGGATACCATTAGTTCAGAGTTGCAAAACAAGATGCATGGAAGACTGCTTTGAAAACAAAGCAGGGATTGTATGAGTGGCTGGTTATGCCTTTTGGCTTAACTAATTCTCCTGCTACTTTCATGAGATTAATTAATGATGTACTCAGACATTTTCTTGATGATTTTGTTATTGTGTATTTGGATGATATTCTGATTTTTAGCAAAACGTGGGAATAACACTTAAAGCATATTAAGTAGACACTAGATGTTTTGAAAAGAGAAAAACTTCATGTTAAACTCTCAACATGTGAATTTGGCAGAACATCTCTAAATTATTTGGGTCATATAGTAAGGGTTGGTGAATTGAAAATAGATTCCTCTAAGGTGGTAGTCACTGTAAACTGGCCTAAACCTAAATTTGCTACAGAAGTGAGAAGCTTCTTAGGGGTAGCACAATATTGGAGGAAGTTCATTTCTAACTTTTCCTCAATTGCAGCTCCCTTACATGCTTTAACGGGATTGAACAAGGTGTTTCAGTAGGGAGGCAAACATCAAAAAGCCTTCGACACCTTGAAAGAAAAGATTAGTACAACACCTGTACTAACACTACCTAATCTGCAAAGACCATTTGAGATCCAAACAGATGCCAATGATTATGCCATGGGAGCATTGTTGACACAACATGGTAAACCCATATGTTATCATTCTGAGACTTTTAATCCTGCAATAGTTAACTATCCTACATATGATAAATAATTGTATGCATTAGTTCAGAGTGTGAAAAAGTGGAAACATTACTTAATGGGCAAGGAGACAGTAATACATACTGATCATCAACCATTTCAATATCTACACTTCCAAACTAAGTTGCAGTAATCAAGACACTCTAGATGGATGGGTTTTCTACAACAGTTTCATTTAGTCATCAGATATAAAAAGGGCATACACAATAAAGTTGCAGACATGTTATCTAGACCCATTATAAATGCATATACTATACTTAAGCATAATTCTGTGCTACATGAAAGCTATATTGAACAATATGCTCAAGATATAGACTTTAAATATGTATATGCAACTTTGAGTCAAGGAAAATGGGTAGAAGAATTGGATTATCATGTGAAGGACCGACTCTTATACCATTGTGGGAAGTTATGCATTCCACAATTGAGAGAGTAAAGATAATTAGAGAAGCACACACTCCTTTGATATCAAGTCACTTTGGGGTAAGTAAAATAGTTGCACAACTGCAAAGATTTTGTTATTGGCCAAAAATGAATGAGACAATTTCTAGATATGTAAGAGGGTGTACTATGTGTGCTAAAAGGAATCCTAGCAATAGAAAACTAGGCTTGTACACTCCATTACCAGTACCTTCTCACCCTTGGGAAAGTATTTCCATGGATTTTGTTGGGGGACTGCCTAATCTAGGAAAGGTCATGATTATCTATATGTTGTTGTGGATAGGTTTAGAAAAATGTGTATTTTAATACCTTGTAATAAGCAGATTACAGCTGAACAAACTGCAAAACTATTCTTTGAACATGTATGGGTTCATTTGGGATTACCCACTCCCATTGTATTTGATAAAGACACCTGATTTGTGGGGAAGTTTTGGTCAAGTCTGTGGGAACTGATGGACACCAAACTGAAGAAAAGCATAGCTTTTCATCCACAAACTGATGGCCAAATAGAAGTAGTTAACAGTACAGTGATCCAGTTACTCAGAGGATACTGCAGCAAATATCCTAAGCTTTCGGATGAACATTTGTGTTATGTGCAACATGCTTACAACGGAGAAAAACATTCTTCTACACATAGATCTCATTTTGAGACCTGTTTTGGTTTCACACCAATGTCTCTTTTGGATTTTGTCTTTGGTAAAGATACCATAGTTGATGGACACAGTGATGTGGACAAGGCAACTAGGTTCATTGAACAAATCCAGGAGATTCACCAGGCAGTATAGGAACAACTGGAAAAGAGCCAAGCCAAGTACAAGGCAAGGCGTGACAAGCATCAGATGGAGCATAGTTTCCAAGTTGGTGACCAGGTCTAGTTGTATATCAGTAAGGACAAGATGCAAGGTGAAGGTAAAAAGCTAAAGCCTATAAGGTATGGACCTTTCAATATACTTGGGAAGATTGGTGAGAATGCCTTTTTCCTTGATCTACTAGCTTACATGCACATCTACTCAATTGTGAATGTAGATTGCTTGAGATTGTTTGAACCCTCACTAATTGAGGATCCCGAAGAGCAGAGTCAATTGCCTTTTATTGATGACTTGCTACCTGAATATCTTAATGAATTGTAGGAAGACACAATTCTGGACAAGAAGGTGAGGAGGACACCCAGAGGAGATGTTGAGTACCTCAGAGTAGGGCTCAAGGGTTCAAAACCGAGCAGTGCAAAGTGGATTGAGATTGGACAAGTGAGACAATAGTACCCTCACTTAGTCGATTCTTGAAAACTAACTTTTGGTGGTCCAAAAGCTCTTTCAGTGGGACAGTCGTGATCCGAATTGGATCCATGAAGATGATCATATCACCATGAATTTATCAAATCAGGACAAAACTTCGAATTCAAGAGCACAAAGCAATTAGGAAGACCTCTGAACCATGGCAGTTGGAAACCAGTGAGGAACGAAGAGGACCTCAATCAAAGCACGTTGACCGAGGCCCATGGAGACTGCGTAGGAGGAAAAACTGGCACCTGGGAAGCCTGGATCGGGAAAAGGAGGTTGTTTCTGATGTGCAATTAGCGCGCTGGGAAAAACCCCTCAAAAAGGAAAGGCCCCGAAGTGCTCAGTCGCATGGAAGCCAGGAAAACTGTGGGGAAAGTAGTAAAGGCTAAAGGTGGGACCAACACTCTAAAACCGACAGTATATCAGGGGCACCCTTGGGCGATAAGTGGATTTGGAGAAAAACAAGTGATTCCATTCAACGCCCAATGCGTGGCAGGCAGATGAGAGAGAAAACCATCACTCATGACATGCTAATGGTCAAGCAAGTCAACCGCGTGAAATGAGTGAATGACGTTGGATCTAGGGGCTCTAGATCTAACGGTTGAGAATGCTCCTGATGAAAGAACCATATTTTACAGGGGATTAAGTCGTGATCTATAAGGATTTGAGGTCCGATTTGACCAACGAGGTTGTAGATGAGTCATTTCCTGACGTAACCAACAAACCGAAACAATGAGGAAGAGATGGCATAGTTCGCGAGAGGACAAGTGGCCACTCCCTGTGAGCTGATGACCATGACGCAGAGACAGGGAATTCCAAGTGAACAGCAGTAGACGATCTGACGGAGGTGGAAGGGGAATTGAACAATCATGAGATTGATTGGGTTTAAATCCATGAATCGAGAGGACACCGGGAGAAAAAAAAAGAACCAGAGAGAGAGAGGACGAAGACAAAGAAAAGAAAAGGCAGTGAAGCAAAAAGCAGAAAGACAGAGGGCCGAGCTGACCACAGGCAGTGTCGAGCATCAGAGAGCTTGAGAAGTTCAAGCCATCCCTGAGGGTATCTGTCGAGAATCAAGTACCATATTGGGCTTCTTCGATTAAAGACCAGAAGGGTCGAGTTTTGGTAAGGAAAAGAGTCTGTGTACTCTAGTGGCTTGGGGGATCCAAGAAACACCCTACCAAACATTGTTCTGTTTCAGGAGACTCAATTTGAGCTCCTCATTGTAATTCTTTTCTATAAAGACACAATAAAAGAAGGCCACCAATGAAAGTTGGACCAGAGACGTAGCCCTGGAGGATAAGGTGAATTGCTTATTAATTGTTGTGTTCTTGTATTTGCTTACTGTGTTTCTCTACTGTTTTCGATATTTCCAATGTCTATTTATTTCACAATTTGATCAATCCATTGCCTAAAATAACATAGACACACGCCAGCACATGAGTGTGTAATACCTTCATTCATTAATAAATTAAATGAGGTCACTCAAGGGTGATTTTTAGATAACCCATCAACAATAGTGCTACCTTGCAGCTTGTACAGAGTTCTAATCTGAACTCCCCGCATCAATACCAGTGCTCCCAAACCATCTTGCAGGTATCCTTCTTAAACACTATTTTTACACCTGCATCATCCAACTTGCTTACAGAAATTATATTTTTGGCCAATGCAGGAATATCCAGAACACCCGGAAGTGTTCTAACCCTTCCACCTTGCAACTTCAACTTTACTTTTTTGTGACCAACGATTCTAGCCTTCCTATCATTCCCTAAGAAGACATCACCACTATCGTATTTCTCATACTCACAGAAC
>APFE031072210.1:19757-36730 GCA_000404065.3 Pinus taeda
CCTTTACCATGAAGTATTCAAAGGCCCTTCTCTTCAATATGTCCAAGCCTTTGATGCCACAACATGGTCTTCTCTCTAAAGACCACTAGATTTTCTACTCCACTTTTAGGAACCACGGAACTGTTGCACCCATCAACAATCGTGCTACCTTTCATCTTTTACAGAGTTCCAATCCAAACTCCCCCCATCAATACCAGTGCCTCCCGAACCATCTTGCAAGTATCCTTCTCAAACACTGTTTTTACACCTGCATCATCCCACTTGCTTACAAAAATCAAATTTCTGGCCAATGTAGTAATATGTAGAACACTCGGAAGTGTTCTAACCCTTCCGCCTTGCAACTTCAACTTTACTTTTCTGTAACCAATGATTCTATCCTTCCTATCATCCCCTAAGAAGATATCAGCACCATCGTATTTCTCATACTCGCAAAACCACTCTCTAACGGGAGTGAAGTGAAAGGATGCACCTGAGTCAATCAACTATGACTCATGATATACATGTGTACTTAAAGAAGCTAAGTACACATCCCCACCTTCATCTGAGGTGGTTTTCACCTCTGCAAAAGGAGCATCATCAAATCCCTTTCCTTTATCAAGAGCTTTATATTTACAATCCCTTTTGTAGTGCCCTTCCTTTCCACATTTCCAACACACCACCTTTACAGGTTTTCCTGGAGATTTAGATCTCCCTCTAGATTTAGACCTCCCACTCAATGAATTATTTTTGTTTTTGTTCTGGGACCGTCCTCGTATAGACAAGGCATCACCATTATGGCCCTCCATATTTTTCCATCTCATTTCCTCTGTCAGCAAGGATGAGACTATTTCATCAAACTGCAAGGCATTCACATTGCTACCTATTGCAATAGCCAGACTATCCCACAAATCTGGTAGAGAACACAACAACCTGATGCACTTATTTTCATCTGAAATTTTAATATCAACAGATAATAACTGACTTACCACAGTATTAAATGTGTTCAGATGTCACCGAGTCTCCATCTTTCATCAGGTTATACAACTTTTTCTACAGGAACAATTTATTCACCAGAGACTTAGATCGGTACAAATTCCCTAACTTGTCCCACAAAGCCTTCACCGTTTTCCCCTAATACATTCAACAATACTGAATCTGAGACACACAATTGTATTGTGCTCTTTGCCTTCCGATCAAACTTCTTCCACTCTTCATCAGACACTCCCATTGGTTTAGTACCCAGATCTATCACGATCCACTCATCTTTATCCACCAATAGATCCTCCATCTTGAGTTTCCACAACTAAAAAATATGACCATTAAATTTCTCGACCTCTATCTTTCCACTGCTTGCCATCTTCTTTCACCACTAGAATTGATCTCGCAGATCTCCCACTGAACAGGGTCTACCACAGGCTCGAGCAAAACCCCCTAGCAACAAAGGCATCCCCTTGAAGACAAAAATAGCGTTGATACCAAATGTAGGTTTTAACCCTATACAGAAAATACCTACATACGAATTCTAAAACAAAGAAAACAAACAATGCGAGAGCATAACGCATAAAACACATATACATAGATATTTTCCCCTGGATCCCAAAACTGGGACTACCAACTTGATTTTTCATTATGTTCCTTTCAATGTTACAATACATATTTATCATGCCGAAGCATCCAATACGATGGACCAAAAACCATCGCATCCAAAACCATGGATTGATAACCATTGCATCCAAAACCATGTGTGAAAATCATGCACAAAACCATAGGTAGGTCCGCCCAACCTAACATAGTGTCCAAAACCAAAATTTTCCTGGGCGCTACCTCAGACCCCATAGAGTGGGGTTACCTGCACCCCTCAAACCCCCTGTGACTCCCCTCGCTACGCAGTTGGCGCAATGAAGGGGAGGCTCCACCCCCCTTCTAACCCCCCGATTAAGTACATGGGCTAGTTGTAGAAAGAATATAACACAACCCAATAGTTCCCTCATCATCTAGCTTCTGCATTGTAAAACTAAACCTATCTACTTGATAATAAAGAAACTTGTAGATTAAAATGAAAGTGTAATTAAACACCTGCTCTATTGAAAATTTCAAAATTTGCTCATGGATGCTATCGGCTAAGAATTGATTGAAGTTAAACAAAATGGATGGTTTGTTGTCTATGGAAAAGATAGAAAGGAAGCCTAAAATGGGTTCATCTACCCACTGATCAGAAAAATAACCCAAAGTATATGAAATAATGGTTATAATCTGTTTAGCTTGACCAATTAATATTGAGGAAGGGTATGGAGGGTTCTTCTTGGGTAATTGGGAATTTTCAGGTAAGAAGATCTCAAAGATTTTGGCTCTGGTAGTAAAATCAAGCTTCTGATAAAGATGGGTGAGGTCTTCTAAGGAGGGGCATTGTTTTAAACTGAGGGGGCTAACATCATTTGGTTTATATATTGGGTAGTAATGGTAAACAAGATGTCTCCAGATGGGGCCATAATAGCTCTTTGGCTTGGGACATAACAGGCTTGACATTTTCTGATAAATTCAGGAGCATGGAAGGTCAGGGGAAAAATATAATGAGGAAGATTGGACTCCCAGAGTCCAATTTCATTAGTTTTGTCGGCATTTTTGTCTTCCAGCCAACAATAGAGCTCTAAAAAGTCATAGTCGCACTGGGTTTCACTGATCTGATAATTCTTGTCGGCTAAAGGAATGTTATCTAAATCTGTAGAGGGATGGATCAATGGATTGACATGTTTCTCCTCGTTTTTTCTTTTTGGAGGCATGATTAGATCAATGAAAAATAATAGCAAGTGATAGGATAACTTACCAGGAATAGTTTGAATCAAATGAGTTGTTAGAGGAAAAAGGAGGCAAAGTGTTGACAATTCTGATCTGGTCCAACAGAGAATAGCAGTGAAAGGGAGAAAATGGACGGTTCAAAAGATTTTAAACAACGATGAGAAGTTCCATTGGAGTTGGCATGGGACCGTTTAAACTAATGGCCCTTATATACTCTTCTCTTTTCGTTAATAAACTTGAGATTCTCCTAGCTTTTTCTTCATGGATGTTTACTACCCGACGAGATTACACCACTAGACAAAAATGAGGATCTTCCCCAGATGACCTCTTCCTTCCTCAAGTTGATTGCTTTTGGCTTGCTATACTAGTACCGTTAAAGTTTAAACGGTTACCCAAGAAACAAATTAAATGAAAAACGGTAATTTGCTGGGAGAGCTATTAATTGGGCAACGATTATGCGATGTGGCAGGAGATGAGTGAGTGAGGTGATGTGGTAGGGACATGATTGCGTAGATGAGGGGAAGGTGGTTTCAGGGGGGGTAGAGGGTGGTAAGCAGTATCAGCTGGGGGGGTGTAAAATAAGGAGATGGCGCCATGTATGGATGGGGCTCGACTGGAGAAACTAACTTTTCGGACCCCCCTGGCAGTAACGGTAGGATGGAGAGGGGGGGCCAAAAATGAATGAGGGTCATGGATTGCAAGGGGTGGAGAATGCCGACGTTCTGACAATGACTTCCTTTAACCAAATACAACAAAGTAAAACCTTTGTCCATATGCACCTTTTGAACTTAGGATAAAGGTTAGAAATATAAAACATGTGAAAACACTTTATCCCATTCGTGCCTTTTTGCTTTTCACAATGTCATTAAAAATTAGGATAAAATGGCACATAAGAATATTTTTATAAAACCAAATTTTTTCTACCTACCCTTTAACTAAACTAACATTTTTATTCTTCTAGGGGTGCACTTAAACTAGAAAACCCACATTATTTTCTTTTATGAAAAATGAAAAACTATCTAAATCCTATCACTTATTTCTCCTATTGATTTAGATTAAATAGTTGAATCAATGTCATTTTCTACCTAACTATTGATTTACCAAGATTAATTTGTTTGGAAAATCTTTATTCTTTAGTCTAATTTACAGAAATTTAAACATGTTTAACCATGATTATACTGTATGATTAAGCAAATAACTAGTCATTGTGGCATTTTAAACAAGCTCCACACAACCTTTATTTATCAATAATGAAGAAAACTATCTATCAATAGTAGCATTTAGACTTTCAACACTTTCATTATTATTTCCTTTTTTTTTTTCTTTCTTTTGGTGGGGTTCAATCATATTGTCTTTTTTTTTTTCAATTTTTTTTTTCTTTTTCTTTTTTTATATTCTAACAACTACCACTATAACCCCTAAGAAGCTGCACCCACCCCTCTCCACAGCTTTCGGGTTAGTCCTGGGGATTTGAACTCGTGACCTTCAGTACGGAGCCCGCCTTTCTAACGAACTTCACCGCAATGTGATTACCAACTCACCTACCCCTGTGGGGCTATTTTTTATACCCTCTTTTCATTTTTTATTCTAGTTTCCTTTTATTTGGTAATCATTTGCAGATTGAAAATTATTTACAATATAAGATTCCTGAGATAAAATACTCAATCACCTTGAGATCCTATAAATAATAGGACCCTAACACAACATCAGGCCAAAAGTGCAAGCAATCAAATGCAATGCAATAGTACAAATCAACATTTGGGAGCCTTTATGGTATAATTCAGAATAAGAGGAAGGAAGAAGTATGTGGCTTCAACGCAAAGTCATGATGGGACTAAAGAGGACTCCAAATCTTATGAAGAAAACTTCGACACATTTGGTGCCAAGTGACAACAAGGTACTATCTAGAGCGCCCATGATAAGGTAGGCTCTACCACACAAATGATGACACTTCTAAACAACAAGAAGGTCCTACATCACAATTTGGTGGGGTCGATCCTAAGGTCAAAAGGGAAAAGGAAACTGATAATGCACAATGTGAGGTGGTGAATCTAACCTATATGCCACTTTTGAGATCCAATACCTTTCATAGTGGATCAATAAGGAAAATACCCAAAGAATACGTCTTTGAAGTCCTGTAGACATAATTAGCAACACTAAACCAATAAATTAATGCATTCAATATATAAAATTTAGATAAAATTTTGCGTTATAGAATACACAAATTGAAAACATGTACCTTATATGTAGGATATGTTACAAATAACCATACATCCTTGTAGCTTAAGCATAATAGTTCTTTAAGACAAGCCCCTTGCAAGACTCAGGCCTTAAAATCCTTCGGTAGCTAAAACCCATAGTCTCTTGTTCTGGAAGAAGATATGATTGCTCAACCATAGTCATGGATTCAAATAAATCCTCCTATGAAGGAAATTCAACATCCAAGGAATCATAAGAACTAGAAGGATCAAAAGGGGGAAGTAAGGGCTCCCATGCCCCATTCGAGAGATCACTCGATCAATTATTGGGACTAAGTCTCGAGAAGGAAAACACGAGTTAAAATGACCCTTCTTAGAAGCAACTGAACATTGAGGATACGATTCCACATAATTCATCCATGGTAGGGAAGAGTCTTCTAGAATACTTGGAACATACCATTGGGTATTCTGGGATAAATTCGAATTAGGATGGTGGTTGTGAGATGCAAGTTGATCAATAATGACAATTATTCCATTATGAGGAAAATACATCACTCGAAAGAGCATAGACACCACAACATTCGTAGCATAGACATAATCATACCATAGGAGCATATTAAAGTCTAAAGGGCCATCAACCACCACATCATCAACTAAGATATTCTTATGACCTAATGTGATAGGAAATTAAGGATACCCAAAGACTCTTTGGGTATTCTACCATAGGCCAAAAATTGACTAGCATCTATTAACAACTTTGGATAACACAAAGCTTTCCAAATTGACGAGGATAAAAAAACTTGCAGAGGTTCTTTCATCCACTATACATCTATATACTTTTGTGGAATAAACTCCAACCTTTATTTGAAAATGTGCATAAAAAGGAAGCCAAGGCTCAACAATATTATGCCAATCAAAGGAAACACTCTTAGAACTTGGATAGGTTACTATAAAAATGACCTCAATGCCCTCAAGTCTAGAACATTTTGAACTAGAAATGAAGAAGACATGGTCGATGAACTCTTCACCCCCCGAAAGAGGATTGAGATTAGCCAAAGATTTCATTTTCTCGACCACTTCATCAACTAATGGTTGAATAGATAACTCATAAATTGTAGGAGGTTCAAGAGTGGAAGAACCTTCAGACTCATACCACAACCTTTGTAACATTGAAATGATAGGGAAAAAATAAGTAAGGTGATATCCCTTTGCACAACCTACAAGGGAACTTAGGTTTAAATATTCTATGCATAGGTCTCTTGTTAGTATCAATGCCCCCAACATGAATTGTAGAAGCTGGTGGTAAGTCTCTAACATGGCTTATAGTGGTTGGTCATTGGTATCCAACATGACTCGCAGAGGTTGGTGAATCTTCTTAAGTAGGACTACTGGTGATTGGACGAGTGCTATCAACACGACTCATCACCAACATGACTTGCAGAGGTTGGTGACTCTTTTTTAGTATGACTAAAAATGATTGGAATTGTTCCCCCACCATAACTTGTAGAGGTTGGAGGCTCATCGTCAACGTGACTTGTAGAGGTTGGTGACTCTTTTCTAGTATGACTAGCAATGAATAGATTTGTTCCCACAACATGACTTGTAGAGGATAATGGGACATCGACAACATGAATTGCAAAGGTTAGTGATGATTCATGGAGAAATTTCTTATTCTTCTTATTCCTCCTCTCTCTACTCCTTTTAGACTTCTCATCACTAATATCTAGAATTTCACAAGATGGGGAGAAAGAGTGTTGAAATATGTAACTAGGTTTAGTCTTCATAATGGCATATGTAATCGTGATTTTATGTATTTAATGAAAGGAGAAAAATAAATTTATTATTTGTGTTCTTGAGGCATGGGTTTCATGCTCAAGGCAAATTTATTTTTTGATCAAGTTCCCATTGAGTGCTTCTAGGGTTGTTATAAACTCAATTGAGTCATTGTCATGTATTGAAGGCCCATTTGGGCATGTCATATATTGAAAATAAAAAAATATTGAGTCAAAATAGAGTCAAAAGACCCTCCAAGACCTCCTTAGTGCAAAAATATCAAGTCAGCCTACATGAAGGGATAAGTTGGCCTCAAGATAGAAATTCATACCCCTCACAAGCCTATAAATAAGAAGGAATTCGACCTCATTTTCACACTCACTCAAGAAAGTTCAATCTCCTCAAGATAGAAGCTAGAAATGGCCAAAGAAGAAGAAGAAGAAGATCAAGATAGAAGTTTTTGTGCCTCTCTCTCTCTCTTTTGTTAGGGTTTCTATAGTTTATGGGCTAGATGAATTTATGAAGTTTCATCAAAGATTTGGAGCTGCAAGGTCAAAGTTGTATCGAAGTTGCCAAGATGCAAGATCGAAGATGTGAAGTTGCAAGGTCGAAGTTGTGAAGTTTCAAGGTCGAAGTTGTAAGCCTACCTCTAAATCGAAGTTGTGAAGTTGCTAGGTCAAAGTTGTTGAAGCTACATCAAGGTTGATGTTGTGACATTTCTAGGTCGAAGCTGTTGAAGCTACATTAAGGTTGAAGTTGTGAAGCTGCTAGGTCGAAGTTGCAGAAATCATTTTTGGGGTTGAAGTTGTTGGAGAAGTTGCTAGAAGGTTGAAGTCTACTGCTGGAAATAAAGCTCATCAAGAAGGAAGGATGACTTGGTCTTAGATGGTCTTCGTCAAGGGTTATAGGTCTTGGAATTCATCAATTGAAGTTCTATAAGAATAGATGAATTCTGGTAGGTTTTCCTCTCGATTGAAGAGTTTTTAGCCCTGGATGATCACTTATATCTTGTGTCCTATTGTCTCATTGTTATTTATGATTTGGTAGTTGTTTGATGATAGAGAAAACTAATAATAATAAAGGAAAGAAGAAGTTAATAAAGTAAAGTAAAAATACATCACAAGCAATTATAATCATACATCATTTAAAAGAAGCATTTGTAGGATGAGGATGATCAAGATCATCCATTAGAATATTCATTGGAAAGTTCACCTATTGGAAGAAGGAATTGTCTCGCCGGGAATTCCGACTTGTATGGGATTCATGGGATGATAGTATGATCTCAAAATAAGTGAAGTAGGTCAAGGGATTGAAGTTCTTTCAATCAAATAATATTCCGAAGGAAGTCAAGATGACCAAAAGAAAGAGGTGAGGTATGCATACTTGTACTTGATAAAATAAAGTTATGTCATATGGTGATATCATGAATGAGTTCTTTACCTCAAGAGCATGATCAAAAGAAAGGATATCCTCCTCTAAAAGGATGCATGAAGGAATGGTTCACACATCGACTAGATGAAATCAACATAATATGTCCTCATATAAAATATGAGGTGGTTGAAAAATTTGAAGGAACTATGATTGGAAGTTCATGGGAGGAAATGTGTGAATTAAGAAAGGAAGAGATAATGAAAAATGCAACTATGGAGAAGGAAATCAACATCCAAGGAATATAATATTTGACTATGATATCTCCATGGGAAGATATGAAGATCCTGATAAAGGCTGAAAAAGAAAGTGACCCTTGATGTTGTATATCTTTTTGGAGATGTGTCAATATATATGCAGGATGTTGATGCAAACAAGGAGATGTCATGATGAAAGACCATGAGAAAGGTATTTTTTATTTAATGTTTATTTTCTATTTTTAAATAATATCTGGATGGGCTAATGCATGGCTACCAAGGAAGAGCTATAGATGCCATCTACAACTGACACTCATGTGGCAGGATGAAAGATCCTGAAGGAAACATGGTGTGAATAAGGCAACAAGGCATGAAGGAAATACCAAATATGGACTAATGGATCACTTTCAAATGAAAGAAAGGATGCCATGAATGACATGATTCATGAATGAAGTGATGGATGGTCTATTCCCTACAAAGAAGTCCCATAATGATGAGGAATCCTAAATAAAGAAAAATAATTTCATGGCATCGAAAGGAGGAGCTCTTCAAGCAGCTAGTTGTCCCATGATTTGTACCTTAAAAGTTGTTGGAAGCAAGCCCCTGGTCAAGAGGGAGCTTGGACAAGTACTTTATTAAGAGGGAGATTTGGTACATTCCTTTTATGGAATGGGTTGGTCATCCTTGGTTAAGAGGGAGTGAAAAATATGGTTCTCTACTTCATGTGTCATGCACTAGACCATGACTAACAACCATAAGTCTTAGCGAAGGCCATGAGGAGAGATAGACACATCATTTTTGTCTTCACCTGGGAATATAAAATGGATAAATTGATAAGCATATGGCGTCTGATACTCTTTGAGGATGTGGTAGGGCATCCAAGATAAGAGTATTCATAGAGGATTGATATTATTTGAGGGTTAGAATCCAAGATAAGAATAGTCCCGGTGGAACATACTCTGAGAGAACCCAGGTGGGGTATGTTCCAAGGGAAACAATGATGAGGGTGTCTATAAATCATTGGTCTCACAAGAATTTTTCTCTAATCTTATGGAGAGATAGAGTTGTTAGTCAAGGCCTTGTTGTGTGACAATGTTGGATGATATGATGTTATACAGATGGGTTACTAATTTGACTCTTCTTATGAGAATTCCTCAGATTGGAAATGTCCAAGTACCTTGTATGGATTATGATTACCTCCATAGTTAAGAGGGAGTGTTGAAATATGTAACTAGGTTTGGTCTTCATAATGGCATATGTAATCTTGATTTTATGTATTTAATGAAAGGAGAAAAATAAATTTATTATTTGTGTTCTTGAGGCATGGGTTTCATGCTCAAGGGAAATTTATTTTTAGATCAAGCACCCATTGAGTGCTTCTAGGGTTGTTATAAAGTCAATTGAGTCATTGTCATGTATTAAAGACCCATTTGGGCATGTAACATATTGTAAAGAAAAAATTGTTGAGTAAAAAGACCCTCCAAGACCTCTTCATGGCACAAATATCAAGTCGGCCTACATGAAGGGACAAGTCAGCCTCAAGATAGAAATTCATACTCCTCACAAGCCTATAAATACTAAGGAATTCAACCTCATTTGAAACCTCACTTAAGCAAGTTCGATCTTCTGAAGATAGAAGATGGAAAAGGACAAAGAAGAAGAAGAAGATCAAGATCGAAGTTTTTGGGCCTCTCTCTCTCTCTTTCATTAGGGTTTCTACAATTTCTAGGCTAGATGAAATTGTGAAGATGCATCAAAGCTGTGAAGTTGCAACGTCAAAGCTATGAAGCTACATCGAAGCTGTGAAGCTGCAATATTGAAGCTGTGAAGCTGCATAAAAGTTGTGAAGCTACAAGGTCAAAGCTTTAAATTTTCCTCTAGATCAAAGTTGTAAAGTTTCCTCTAGATCAAATTTCTGAAGATGCTAGGTCGAATATGCTGAAGCTACATCAAGGTCAAAGTTTTGAAGCTGCTAGGTTGAAGTTGCAGAAATTGTTGCTGGCATCAAATTTGCTGGAGAAGTTGCTCGAAGGTCAAAGTTTATTGTTGGAAAGAAATATCATCGAGAAGGAAGTATGAATTGGCCTTGGAGGGTCTTGGTCAAGGGTTATATGTCTTCAAATTCTTCCTTTTGAATTTCTATAAGAAGAGAATAATTTTGGTGGGTTTCGTCTTAGTTGGAGAGGTTTTGGCCCTCATTGATCACCTATATATTGTGTCCTATTGTCTCATTATTATTTATGATTTGGTAATTGTTTGATGATAGAGAACACTAATAATAATAAAGGAAAGAAGAAGTTAATCAAGTAAAGTAAAAATAAATCACAAGAAGTTATCAGAGTAAGATAAATCACCTACACTTGTTTCCCCGTAGATACCTCAACAAAGAGGAAGCTCATATTTCTTTGGAAAAGAAGATGAAAGGGTTAAAATCCATAGGATGTGTTAGTGTCAGTCTTTCCAGCCTTCCTCCAGTGATCAAATATGCTCTTACAAAGTGGTCTCAGAGTGTCAAGGTCAAATTTTGTCATTTCAGTGAGTCTTCAAGCAAAATTTGGTCGCTAGGCATTAGGTCTAGGGTTTGATTTCACTCCTTTCAAAGTTACCCAAATGTCAATCTATGTCACTATTCAGCTGAGTATATCATCAGTCAGAGGGTTGTCATCATCAAGTCAAGTTCCACTGGGTCATTTTACACCTTGTTCACGCTTTAGTTGTGCTTAGGCAAGGTTCATTTCCCTCTCCTAGGGTTTTGAAGGCAATTTATCTTGAATGGTCAAATCATTAGAAAAACTTGTATCCAGATGTTCATACACCTTCCCCTATCCTTAATGTACCTTATTAAACACTTCCCATCACTGAGATCCCCCAAATTCCTCATTTTTGCACAAACCTTAGTTTCTTGCCACAACTTGGCAATTTTCTAGGCTAGGCCTGTGTTTTTCCCTTTTGTACCTCTTTCCCTCACTCGATCTCTGAGATTGCACTTTACCCTACTTCCTAACATCCCTCCCTACTTCCCAAAATTTCCCCAAGAATTTAGAAGCCACTTATCCCCTTCATTTCGCTTCATTTCGACAACATCCCTTGTTTCACACATCGGGATAAGTTTCACTCAAAAGCTGTTTCTGAGAAATCCAAGATGAATTTTGGAAAAATGAGAGAGGTTTTTGTCAAAAACATGCCAAATAAGAAAACTATCCCTCACTTTTTACACAAGTATCATGGTTTTAGAGAAATGTCAAAAATACTGTTGCCTCAGGAGAATTGAATGCACCTCTAAAGTGACCTTGGGAAATTCAAGATTTCGCCTAGCATGGTTGGAAAAATGACTTTCTTGATGAGTCAAATGATAACTAGACACAATGCGCTTTCCAATGAGCTATCATGAGATCAATTTGGAGTTGAGGAAGGCATTCAAACATTGGCTGCAACAACACTCTGCCTTGAGGTAGCCTCATTTGGCACATTTTTACCAGTCTTGGGAGATTTGATTTTGGACAACCAAAATGAACTCCAAATTAAACAATTCTAGTTGGGGTGGAAAGTAAACTCAAATACCTTTCCAACGAGCTATCCTATGCCTTATTTTGATACTGGGAAGGCCTCCAAAAACCTTATGCAAAATGCACTATGTAGTTGGGTGCGCGCGACGCATCAGGCGACCAAGTTCAGTGTGAATTTGCACGCGTGCAGCGCATCAGGAGCGCGTGGCACGTTGGGTGAGGCGTGCGGCGCGCTGGGGTTTATGCCCAAACTTTGTCTAGAAAACACTAAAACGCCTCTTCTCAAGCATCAATTCATAGGTAGGCTTATATCCACGGCTCATTCTTGGTTTTGAAAGGTTTATGTAAAGGATTATGATATATTTGCCATGAAAAACCAAGTGTAAAAACCCTCCTTGTCCATTAAATTGCTGTAAGAATTTGAATGCCAAAATTGCTGAAGGGTTTTTAAAAAATAAATGTTGCCAAGGTTATCATGTTTTCCTATTTCCTTTGTTTCCCATCCCCTCTATTCACCAATATTTTCCCCAATAATTCCTCATAAAACCCTACACTATCCTCCCTCAAATCCTAATCCCTCCCTTCTACTACAAACATATAATCCCTACAGACTACCTCATCCCAAAACCCTAAAATTTCAAGATTTCCATGTCCCTTCCCTTCCCTAAATTCCTTGTTTTATTTCCATTATCCCCATTTCCCTAATGTTTCCCCTTTCCTAACAATTCCCTTGTATATTTGTGTCCCCTTGGTCACAACATTTTGAGAAAAAGAAAAAGTCTACAGTCAATTTTGCACACAGTTGTATATCAACATATATATTCCAGCTATCTTGTTTCTAAAGAACATTTCAGAGACCGAGTCAGTATATGAGCACGAGTATGATAGTGATTCTACACCGGAGGTAAATGTGCCAAATGTGCCATGGAGGTATCACAAAGGTGGCAAAAGTGGACAGCATGTTAGAGAGGAGCCTACTTCTTTGGCTCAATTGCAAGCTTTCCCACTTGCAATGGATTGTTTTCGGCGCCAATCATGTTACCAATATTGTGATATGATCTCACAAACTCAGCATCATCGGGAACTAGTCCGTCTATTTGTCCTTAATCTACAGGATGGTTATGTAAACCTTGCCGGAGTGGATTTTACCTTGTCACCCGACACTATTGCTCAGGCCACCGTGATACCAAATGTAGGGGAGGAATGGAGCAAACGCCAGATGCTAGACAGATATTACTATGAGCCATATATAAAGCCCAGATATATCAGACATTTGAGCGCAGCTTTTCCTTTTAGATTCCTGAAAGATGAGTTTGCACCGTTGATGAAACTCATCATTCGGTATTTCAGCTGCGAGGGCAGATTTTCGCGTCTCTATGCGTACCATGTCCGTTTGTTGATGCATTTCACAAGGGTACATATGATGAACATTCCGTTTTTCATATGTCGAAACATAGAGAGGATGGTGCCTTTAGTACAGAGGAAGAGCCCGACACATCATCACATGAGCATATATCACTATGCATTGATCAAAATCACAGTGATGCATCAGTTGGCACAACAGGGTATTACTTGGGAGGATTTCATCTCCCATGATTACTTTTCCGCGCTACAGCCTCCTCTAGAGATAGTTCATGATGAGGGAGGGCCTTCACAGCAGTTTGACATTCCTGAGACCGAGCATGTCGATGCTCCAGTATATGTGACATATCAGAGAGGCCACAGGGCCTTATTTGCATCAGCACGACGAGTACTATCTCCACCCGGGGTGGAAGGGGTCTCGTTGACATCATCAGCACAACGAGTATTATCTCCACATCATGTGGAAGGGGTCTCGCCTCCGTCTTCAGCACAGGTACAGATTCAGGATAGGGGCAAGAGACCCATGTTTGATGAGGGTCCTTCAGGAGGTAAGGACATGGGTATCATTGATGTTGATGCTAGCTCGCTTAACTCGGAGCTCAAGGAGATCATCTGAGAGCAAAGTGCTGAGAATGAGTCGCTACAAAAGAAATTGCAGATGGCTAAATGGGTGATCAACTACTTGGAGCAGCGTAACAAAGAGCTGGAAGATGAGCATGAACTTTATGAGCTGCGGAAGATCTGGGAAGACCAAGAATTGGCCCGAAAGAGACCCGGTGATTTGACACCTATTGATCGAGAATCAATGCTCATCCGGGTAAACACTCATTTGGAGAAGTTGTTGGCGAAGGCAAATAGGGACAAAGACATGCTTCTTCATATGAAAACTCACTATTGGGCTCGCATGCATGTTTGCAAAGCGAAAATGAAGATCCTCAAGAGGCGTTTGAGCAAAGCGCTAAAACAAAGGAAAAGGCTCGATCCACTTTGAGTTTTGGCCGAGGCTTCGTTAGTTGAGCATGATACATAATGGAGGGTCTTCTCTCCAAATTTGGGCAAATTTGGAGAAAATTTTGTCGTTTCGAAATTTTTGGCTTACGAAACAAGTTTTTGGCTCTACGCAAAGCGCGCAGCGCGCGACCCATACGGTGGGGAGGTCAAAATAAAAAATGGCTTATAGTTTTGGATTTTTCATGATGAAATACATATGCTCAGCCATTGCCAAGATATTTCATCAAGTCCTGGGTGACCAAAAGGCTCAAAAACATCATGAAAATCACATTTCTGCCACTTTTTGCACCAACAGAAAGTACTTCTGGGAGAATGCACTTTTGGAGGGTCAAATGGACACCAAATTGGAAACTTCCACTTGGGTTAGAACGTAGACATCCAAGGCTTTCCAACAAGCCAACCTGAGCTCAATTTGGATGCCGGGAAGTGCTCCCAAAGCAGGTGGAAAGGCGCGGGGTGCACATGGCTGAAGCGCGCGACACACAGGGTTTTTTGGTCAAATTTTCACCTTCCAGCTCAGAATTTCGGCCAGTTATGACTAGTTTCACCTCTTGATGTGATGTTTGACCTAGCTTGATGTAAATTGATGTGTATGATATAATTGTGGCACATTTTTACTTGTTCTAGAGGATTCATTCACTAAAAGGTGAAAATTAAATGAATGAATTAGTTTCCTAGCATATAGGGGTAAGTTGTTTGACTACCTAGATTTCAGTTCCTTGTTTAGAATTAGTTCAAACAGCTCCTAGAATGATGAGCTCGAGCCATAGAGGCAAGGAAAGGGGTTAGGATGGTCTATATGATGTAATTTCTCAATCATTTTCAGAGGTTGGAGAGGTTGGACTCTTGGGAATAGCTTGACACTCTATTGTACATAACTTATCAGCATTTTTGGCAAAGGAAAGACCAGGGTTTTGCAGCACTATTTTGGATTCATGTGGCTTTATGTGTTGATGGTGTGTTTCTTTCAGCACTTGTAAGTTGTGTATGTGTACCACTTTCCTTATTTAATCTTCTGCAATTGAACAAATGAAGTGTTAAGGTAGAATCCATAATTTGCTATGCTCTGCCTTTAAATTTATTTAATTTTCTATGTTTTCTTCAGTTTAAGGAGAATCCTTGAGACTTCGTTGCTCTGCTTAGCTCCTCACCAGTCAGATATATTCATTCAATCACTTTAAAGGCATCAAAACAATTGCCTATCTTGCCCCAAGTAGACCTCTGCAAAAGCTATGCCTCATTCCCGCACCCAAAATTGCCTTTCCCTTGCATTAAAAAAAACCCTAAAAACTCAATTCCAAAGTCCTTGTACTTCATACCTAGCCTAAAATTAGTCATCAATTCCTTCATCTCGACCTTGTTGATTATCTTTTGCCGAGATTGACCCGGAGAGAGCCTCTCTTGTCCTCGTAGGGCTAGCTATGAGGCTGAGCTGGTTTGATGTTGCATTGAGTCTTACCTTATTTTAGCCTAAGGTAGATTTGAGCGCTAACATAGTGGCGACCATACTGGGGAGAACTGGTTTGCTTGTTAGTGTTATTTGATTTATAGCTACAGACGGAGTCTGAAGTCATGCCAGGTAGCCTTCGAACTGCACATTGCTCAGCGAGTGCATAGTAGATAAACGCTGCTTCAGTCGATCTCCGGTGTAGCTTGTAATTGTAACACTTAACTTATAAATTGCCCCAGTACGTGTATCAAGTTCAGATCTGATGGTTGATGGTGAACAACGATCATACATCATAAGGCTAAGATCATTCACCTGGCGACTCCATTCACTGAAAAATCCAAAAATCAATGCTTCATGGTGACTTCACTGCAGGAAGATCAGTAGCTTTAAGCTTTTCAAGATGGAACGGGTTGCAAGACGATACGCTCCCATGAGCCGGGATCACATTCCAGGTTTCCCAAACAAAATTCCGAAGGTAGATTGGTCAAGGAATTTGCCTATGTTTAAAGATGATGGTAAGAAAGATGCTGCTTTACATCTGGTTAGATTTCACTTGCATATTCGCAAGTTCAAAGTGGATTTTCCTGAATATTGCTTGATGAAGATATTCCTGGCCACTCTCGAAGGTGAAGCCCAATCTTGGTATGAAAATTTGCCACTGGCCTATATTTACTGTTTAAAGGATTTTCATGCTCTGTTCATTGAAAGATGTCAAGTATCTTTCCCATCATTAAAATTAGTTCATGACTGTTGCAAACATACTTCTACTTTTATTGAAAGCCTTGAGAAATATTATGAAGATGATAATTTCATGGATGATGAGATCATGGAGGCTCTGTATGAGAATCCATTTCACCAACATGAAGAGAATACCTATCAAGATGATCAGGAAATTTTGCAGCAGAATCAAGATCAGCAGGTTGAAGATGGCCACATGGCTGAAAATGATGAAAGGGAGAATGTTATTTTAGATCTACCCACAGAAGAAGACAGCATGCCGAGAACTCAAGTTTCATTTGCAGATTTTGATATTGACCAGTCAACTGTTTTAGATCTACATTCAGATTGTGATGACCAAGCATATCTTATGTTGAAGCCCATCAAAGAGAACTCTATTATTGAGATCATCTGGAATGAAGAAGACAAATTTATTGACCAAAGCCTTCATGAGGAGGTAATATGGTCATTTCATGGACAACAAGATGGGATCTTTGTTCAGGTAAGTGAGAAATCTTCTTTTGATAACTCAATGGTAAATGATAATTTGATTGCC
>APFE031072210.1:45646-63181 GCA_000404065.3 Pinus taeda
ATAAAAAAACAAAAGAGCACATAGAGAGAAATCTCTTTTCTTTTTTCTTTAAAAGGTGAAAACTATACTTCAACCAAAACAAAATCAAAGAAAACCAAAAAGCTTGCAGCCATGTATATGGCAAGTGACAAGGAATGAAGAGGAGTCAAAGACTGCCATCAAAACAACAAAAATGGCTGGAGACAAGTCTTGAAACAATAAAAAAGTTGGAAACAAAGTCCAAGGATCCAACCTAGACCCTAAAACACTTGTAAAAAAAGAACCTGAGGCCTATATAAGACAACCTTCACATAAACGAACCAAGTATACAAAAAATACTTATAATTTTAGAAATACTAGAATCAAACACCAACCTTCCAAGCCTTCTAAGCACAAAAAAGAGGAATTTTTTCGACCTTAAGAGTTATACAAATGTTCTTTAAACAAAGCGTGTGCATATGCGACCGTTATCAAAGCAACCTATGCATACATGATTTTCTAATAGAAAATATGCATATATGTGCCACAACTATAAAAAAAAGGTGTATTTGAGAAAAAAAAAATCCCAAATCCAAAGGGGAAGAAAAAAATCAATAAAGAAACTCAAACAAATATGAAAATCACTTCAAATTCACAAAGTAGGTAATTGGTACTCACAAGTGGTTCCTACGTTTATGTAGATCCCACAGGGTCCAAACACTAACCTCTTGCTCCAAAGTTGCAGACCAACAACACAATCAAGAAACGAATAGAAGAACAAGGAATTCAAAGTATTCAACAACATATATATCATGTTATTCCCTAATTAATTCCATTAAGAATTCATAAACATGAAATATACACAATAAAAATGGGATGGAATATGAGTTTCTTTTTATTGAAAGTAGCAACAATAAGGTAGTTACAACATAACTCCATCTTAGTTGTCATCACTAATGAGACCTTCCTTTGGATCCTACCTTCTTGGGCCACTAAAGGTCTCCTCTCCAATAGTATCAATATGGATGTGATATAGGGATTCTCAACACCACATCATGGAAACTAGGGTTTCTTGGAGTTAGGGGTGTGCTTAAAAGCACGAGTACAAGAAACCTAATATGGGGAAATTTTGGCAGAGAATGGATGCAAAGTATAATGATGCTCATGAGGGAAACACAAGGTGTGTATTTATACCACCATAAATTAGTTGGTTTGGTTATGCTATGGGCTCTTGCAGGTGGTATTCTAGTTTAACCTCTAAACCCCACCCAAAAAATAGCTAAATTATATATTTGTTTCAAAATTTAAAAAATTGTACACGTGAAGCTTTAGGAACAACCACATACATACGCGCTTTTACTTTGGGTAGGTTGCTTATGGAATTTGAAAAATGATTTTTAAGATAATTTAAAGTTTGCATAGGGAAAGGGATATTTCCCTGGCTAGTATATGGATTTGATGAGAAGTGAGGAAAATATGTTATAACACCCCCCTCCATGAGAATCCTCTATGAGGAAAGTTTGATTAAAATTCCCTTGAAATCCCTCTTATTTGAAAACATTGTTTGAGGAAATGTTGTCTGACCCTTTCATTAAATATATTGTAATGTGGATATCAACTCTTAGGAAGAGTCATTTTCCCATTCTAAATGCCCCCTCCACATGAGAATATTATGTTGGAAGAAGGGTCAATTAACCCTTCCATTAGACATTTTGTGATAAGAATATTGTCATTAAGGAAATTTGTTCCATCCTTTTCCATGATCCCACTCCATGAGAATATTATTTTAAAGGAAGGGTTCACCAACCATTCTATATGATTCCTTTTACTCAAAACAATTTCTTAAGGAAGTTTCAACGAATTCTTTGATAATATACCTTAGGATATGAATACACTCCTTTAGGAAAGGTCAATCAAACCTTTTACATGATCCCCCTACATAAGAATACTATATTGGAGAAATGATTAATTGACACTTTCTTTGGTTTTCCCATATGTGAAATCTTAGCTAGAGGAAGGGTCAATTGACACTTCTACCAAATCCCCTTTGTGCAAACAACTTATCAAAAGAAAGGGTAGTTTGACATTTCCAAAGGATACCCACAACATTAATAACATCACTTAGGAAGCTCCATATGGAATTTCTCCATGCTCCCCCTCCATGAGAATAATATGCTTGAAGAAGGGTTATTTGACCCTTCCATTACATACCATATGATGAGAACACCATTATTAAGGAATATTTGACTAACCCTTTTCTACAATCCCTCTCCATGGGACTACTATTTTGGGGGCCATATTCAATTGGCCATTCCTCAAGATCAACATTATTCAGAAACTTTTCTTGAGGAATGGTCAATAAATCCTCCCATTAGATACACCTCCACATGAACACCATCATTTAGGAAGGATTAGTTGACCCTTCTCCATTCTCCCCCTTAATAAAAATATTATTGTAGAGTTGAGGCTTTTGTGATCCATATCAAGTTTACGAGAGATTTTTTGGTGAAAATCACATGAGATACCATTTGTCGACGTGTTTCTAACCAACGAGTGTGGTTCATCGTCAGGTCAAGTTGAAGAAACAGATCCAACTTAGCATGTTAAATAGTCTGAGCAGAGCCTCCAACAGCTAATTTTGACTTTTGGACCAAGGTCTTTTTTTTTTTTAATTTAAAGGATTATTAGGTGACCAATCCCTTTTAATATATATATATTATTATATATTATATATATATAATATTTTATTATATTATATATATTATATATATTATATATATATATATATATATATATATATATATATAATTAATAATAATAATAATATAATAATTTTATTTGGTTTAATAGTTAATTAAAGGTATTATTTATAATTAAAATTATTACGTTATTTAGTATTGAAATGGAAATTAGTTAATAAAGGCTTTCTATACTATATGTCTAAATTAATGTATATATAAATTTAATATATATAATAGGTTTGTAAGATAAAGTTAGTTAGAATTAATAAATATATTTGAACGAGAGATAAAATTAAGTACTTAATTTTCTTTAAATTAATAATAATAATAATAATTATATTAACGAGAATTAGTGATAAGTTTTAAAAAATTAAAAATAAATATTGAGAAATAAATAAAAAACTTTATATATATATTATATATATATATTATATATATATATATATTATATTTTTATATATATATATATATCTAAATGACGAGAAAATAATATTAAGTTAACTAAAATATAAAAAAAAAGGAGTCAAAAAATGAGGAGGGGGGCGAAAAAAACGACTAAGAAGAGAGTGCTGGGACCCAACACCTACTGATTTTCCAGCCATCCTCTCTATTGAGATTGCTCGGCCTCTTTTCAATCTCAAGAGCTTCCCTAAATTTCCGATGATGGAAGTGCGAAACCTTAGCAATAACACTAGCCTCCTCAATACACACATGATGATTGGTTTTTTTTGCATGTTCAGCTAAAGTGGAAGACTTTGCTCTTCTATGCTTAAGGTCAGTTGCGTGCTCACTAATCCTTTGATTAATGGAGCGATCAATCTCACTAATATAGGGGGTCCCACAAGAACAGGGGATAATATATACCCCTTTCATATATTTAGGGTCGATAGGATCCTTCACTGATCTGAAGGACGAACTAATGGTGTTAAGGGGCCTAAAGGTCACAGGGACACTATGTCTCTTGAGAATCCTTGCAATCTTATCAGTGGTCCCCTGAACAAACAGAAGATTGACACCTGGAATTTGTTCCTTCGGTTCCCTTTTAGTCAGAGAACTTTTGGCAGCTTTAAAGAAAGCCTTCTGACCCAAGATAAGGGGCCTAAAGGTCACAGGGACACTATGCATCTTGAGAATCCTTGCAATCTTATCAGTGGTCCCCTGAACAAACAGAAGATCGACACCTGGAATTTGTTCCTTCAGTTCCCTTTTAGTCAGAGAATTCTTGGCAGCTTTAAGGAAAGTCTTCTGACCCAAGTATCTACTATAACCATGGTCTATTATTATTATTATTTTAGATATTTAAGTTAACTTAATTTTATTCTCTCGTTCTAATATATTTATTAATTCTAACTAACCTTTATCTTAACAACCTATTAATATATATTTATATTTATATATACATTTAATTTAGACATATTGTAATATGAAACGTCCTTTATATTACTAATTTCCATTTGAATACTAAATAACTTATAATTTTTAATTATTAAATAATACCTTTTAACTAACTATTAACACCAATTAAAATTATTTTCTATATTTATATGTTTTTATATATGTATTTTAAGGGATTGGTCACCTAATATTCCTTTAAATTATAAAAAAAAATTGACCCTTGTCCAAAAGTCAAAATTAGTCGTTGGAGTCTCTGCTCAAACTATTTAACATGCTAAGCTGGATCTGTTTCTTCAACTTGTCCTGACGATGAACCACACTGGTTGGTTCGAAACGCATCGACAAATGGTATCTCATGTGATTTTTGCCGAAAACTCTCTCGTAAAAATATTATTCTTAAAGGATTTATTAACATTTCCATAATATACCCTATGAAAAGAATACATCTTACAGGAAGGAATGGCATATGTTTAATGTTTTTGTCCATGATAATAATATACTATATAAAGGTTCAACCTACCCTTCATGAGGACCCTCCTTATGCCAGAAAATTTGGTTGTGGAAAGGTTACTTGATCCTTCCATTAGATACCTCACCATGCAAATATCATCCATGAGGGAGTGTCTATTGACTCTTTCCCATCCTTCTCCTCCATGAAAATATTATCAAGAGGAAGGGTTGGCTAATCCTTGTTGGTATTCCAAATATGTGAATTTTTTTCTTTAGGAAGGTTTGATCAACCCTTTCCTCTGTTCCTCCTTCATGAGAATACCATGAAAGAGGAAGGGTTGTTTGACTCTTCCATGAGACACCAACTTTTTTGAAAAACCTTTCTAGAGGAAGAGTTAGCTAACCCTTCCAATTGAATACCCCTCAATGAAAAGACCATCCTTTAGAAAAGGTCATCCAACTCTTCTCCATGTTCCCCCTCCATTAGAATATCATTCTTATATAAGGCTTGTTATATGCTTCAATTAGATGACTCATAAGGAGAATATCATTATTGAGGAAGGGTTGGCTAACCCTTCTCTATTTTCTCCCTCCATGAGAATCATGTGTTGTAAAATGAGTCAACTAATCCTTCTTGAGGACACCCCTTATGTGAAAAATATATGTGAGGAAGGTTTTGATGACCCTTCCATTAGATAAAGTGCCATGCAAATACCATCTTTAATGAAGGGTTGGTAGAACCTTCTTTGTCTTCCCCCTCCATAAGAATACTACATTGGATGAAGGGTCTAGTGAACCTTCCTTCAAATACTACTCGATGATAATAATGTTCTAAAGAAAACAATAAGTAATTTGATATAATTTTTTGTAAATGTTATGAAACCTGATTCAAATGTGGTGAACTCACAATGACATTGGCCAACCTCAAAATAAATGCCATTAAGTCAAATTATCTAGAAGGAATTTTGATAATGTCTCCAATAATTTAGACAATGTATCTTTTTTTCCACATAAAAAAAAGCATAATTATATTTGTATAGAGAAAAATTACATATGTTAGATGCACATATATTTCAAAGAAGTGTCCCTCTCAGTAGGGTAACATGAGGACACATAATGTCTTGTGTATCTATTCATATAATATTATTGACTCATAATACATAAAAAAAATTCAATAAATACTCTAGGTATAGTTTCAAAGAAGCCCTCTAATAATCTCCATCATAATCAACTAACTAATCAAAGGCTTAACCAATTATACACCTAACACCTATCAAAAATTACATGTCTCTAAATGAAATCTCTATGAGTATATTAACCATTAGAGGAAAGATTTTTTTAAGGATTATATGAGTTTTCCTACCAAAGACTCGAAAGTGGACAACCAATACAAAATGACATCAAATGTAGAAATGTATTTCATCATCATGAGTCAAAACAATGGTGTACCACTTGGCATTTTTATAGGATTGATAAGAGAAAAGGAGTCCTTGTAGGTGTATCTCTAAAATTGCAATGAATTATTCATGTCCTCCTTTCAAAAGATATATTCAACTAAACAACTTGAGCTTATTTTGATTATATTACAATTATTATCTCGATAGGAATAAATGACTTATTATACTATTTTATCCTTTGTAAATACGGACTTCTATTCTCCTTGATCATAAAGTTATTAGAATTGTTCTTCCGACTCAATACATGGCTTGAAAAAAAATAGATATTGATAATTGATCATTGGTTAAGCAATTGGATGCAATGCATTGATTTTGTGTTGTTTCCATGCATGTGTCAAATAATAAATTAAAGGAAACAATTCTAGGCTAACTAATCTCTAATATATGTAAATGCATCACAAAAACTTATGTTCTTATTCTAAAATTTGGCTTACATTATTCTATGTATAATATATTCATTTTAGGGTATTGAACAACAATTTGGTGAAGTTATTCATATTTCCTAGTGGCTTATCACTTTGCATGACTTTAAAACATGGTAAGTTTCTCAAAAGTTAAAATATTTATAAAGATTTGAATATTGGAGGAAGTTTTTTTAGAATAATGGAATATTTATGTTGTTATTGTTTTATACAATCTCGAAAAATTGCAATATTATTGGATAGAGTCCATCCAAAAATTATAACTTGTCATCTCTTGAGACTATGAATATTAGTCGTAATCACTTCAAAAAAACTTTGGTTCTCAATAACATAGTAAGTTAGAGCCTGAAATAAACTAGCAATATCAATGATGTGCCTTCGATTGGTAATTCTCACATTTTTATTTTGTGACTTCTCATTGAAGCCATATTTTCTTCTCTATAATTACACTATTGTTGATTCAAAATTTAGGAAGAAAATGGTTGGTGATTTGGACCAAAGGATGCTTCTCATGATTGTTAATGTGTTCATCTAGGTTAAGTCTCAATAATTCCCACATTTAGGTTAACAGCATCAATGATGTGCCTTAGATTAATAACTCCCACATTCTTATTTTGTGATTTCCTATTGAAGCCACTTTGTCATCTCTATAATTACATTAAAGTTAGCTTCAAAATTTAGAAAGACAATGCCCATTGAATTAGTTTGAGGGATGATTGTCATGACTCTTAATGGTTATTTTAATTTATCATTTGTTTATGTGCTCATGTATATTAAGTCTTGATATTGTTTTAGGAAACTCGACCACAACATTAAATTTTAATGGCCTAGAATTTGAATTGTGGGCTTGGGGAAACCCTTCTTGTCAATCCGATTGGAAAATAATTACCGCAGTTAATAATTAATTTTCTATCATTGGTTGCTAAAACCATGGATAATTCATGATAATACACAAAATAAATGTTAATACTAAAGTGAGAATCTAATCACATGATGATTTCAAATTTACCATGGTATTTACCCATGGTATTTGAAATGTAATAGGAGGCATGACTCTGGGTGAAAGATGCTCGTGAAAAGTATAAATATGAAACTTCTACGTGGAGTAAATCATGACTTTTCTCATAATGTAGTCTCATGGGATATTATCAATTCAATAAATATTTGAGTTAGTTTTTATTGTGCATGTGCTATATTTTGAGTTATCTT
The DNA here is from genome assembly GCA_000404065.3 of Pinus taeda. NCBI lineage: Eukaryota > Viridiplantae > Streptophyta > Pinopsida > Pinales > Pinaceae > Pinus > Pinus taeda. The sequence goes on from APFE031072210.1 coordinate 53,279, forward strand.
TATAATGCCAATATTTATTTTATGCATTGTGTCGTATTCTCAATTATTTTTATAATGCTTTTCTACAATATTTATCTCACAGGTTATGACATATTCCTTTGTCACTCATGAAATTGCATTTATTAAATAACTTGGATCATGCCAACATTAATGTATCAATTTAGATGTTAACATTGTTGTTAAATGTGTTCAGACTAGAGTAGTACTGGGATGGGTGACTTGCATTATTTTTTCACTTTCCTTAGTCTAATGTTCCAAATTCCCAAGCTTCATAATATACTACTTTTTATTAAATTTATAATGAAAAAAATTACTATAAAATAAAAATAGCACATTGAGGAGACATATTCTCATACTTCATAATATACAACTTTTTTATTATCAAATTTATAATGGAATATAGCACATTGAGGAGACAAGAAATTCTCTATAGAATTAAAGCTCAATCGTTGAACCTATCAATTCCAACGCTTTATCAGAGCCAATTACAATTTATAGATTCCTCATTAAAAAAAAAAAATTGATTTGTTTTCCCAAGAAAAAAATAAAGAGATATATTCATATTCCCTTTGTGATCTTAAGGATCACATTAGAATTATCTTGTTCATGCCATGAATACAAAAAACAAAGCAATTTCACTCTAAAACATAGATCAATGAGGATGAATGTATACATATGTGTAGGGAAAAGAATTTTGGGATGGTCATAATAAGTAAAAATTTCAGCATATATACTTTGAAATTTATATGGCATATGCATTTACTATTGTCCTAGCTCATATGGAAGGCCTCAACCATTTGTCTGCACAATGGATAACACTTTTTAGATTGGGAGCTTTTCGGAAGAAATTCAAAACACTTTTTAGCAAAATAAATTCAAAACTACGCAACCATAACATTTATAAATGTTTCTCTATTAAATATTCAATATTCTTTGAGGCCGTGAAAACCATCATTGGTTCATAATTCCTTAATGAAACACTATCACCAATTCCAATTGATATATGAATTGAAGTTTTTCCTCCAAATCAACCGACAACTCATAACCATAATTGATTTGAGGTGCAAAACATGATATTATAAAGGAATGATTTTACGAATTTCCTACATCATTGTGGGTAGGGTGAAAACATACTCGGCATAATCATGGGGAGTTTTATAGTTAGGTGAAAAATACTAATTAAATAACAATAACATGCAAATGATATTTTTCTTACTTGTTTATTGGTTTTGATGAGTGGGTTTTCTCCCGTAGAGCTGGGGTTTAGTCTCCCATAGATCTCTATGAGGTTTGATCGCCTATGTATGAATGAGAGTATTATTCAATAGTAGTAATAGTGGTAATAAAATACATGAGAGGAGAGGTATGGACGATAGTATTGTTAGCAATGAGGTGGATTAGAATAGGACAAGTCTTGGGAGGGTTTGTAATTTATTTGAGATTAATCATAACTAAATTAAATAGAAGAAATGGGATACTATTTAATTTACATAGAGGAAATGTCATACTATTTAGATCTAAAGGGTGAAAGGTTGATATATCTCTTTGGAAGGTACATGTTATAACCATCATGGAATTAAGATAAACTTGTCTATCAAGGTGTTTATATTCAAGATCTAAATAGAAAGTGACAAAGAGTAAAGACATAGTCTTAGGTTTGAGGGTGATGTTGAGATTTAAAGATCCAACTTGTTTTATAATTTGTTAAAATCTCATTATGTAACATTAATACAAGAAAAACAAGTTATGTAAATTTCATGATATGATTGAAGAACGTAATATTATAATTAAATAGAGGGGAAAAAATACAATTTCAAGCTTTAAAATTGAGGTACATATCATAATTGTACAAAGGGGTGGTGAGATCATTTTTCCACCTAGTAGGGATAGGAATATTAGAGAGGTGAAATTATAGGGTATGCATTTATGTGAAGGGTTTATTATCTATAATGGATCATTATATAATTTTCCATCTATATTGGTACTTTCTAAGTGGAAAATTGGGAAGGATTACCTTAGAAAATCCATTTTAGTGGCAGGTCCTAGTTTGAAGATTTGATCTATAAATAACAATTATACTTTGTCGAATAAAATTAAATGATATCTCTACAATAAAAAATATGCTAAGACCATGCCTCTTTAATTTCCATTTGTAAACTAGTTACAATGCTTAGTTTGAAAAATCCAACAAACAAATGCTAGGCTAGTTGAATGTCAAACAATGGAAAGGCATGTCTACTCGATTTTAGATTTTGTTTGGGGGATGAATATAGGATATTAGAGCCCACGAGGCATAGAGAAAGTAATGATAGGGTTTTCTTTAAGGGCACTCTATGGTGAAAAGGTCATCGGTTTGAAACTCCATGGGAAAAAATCCATCCATGCTAAGGGATGATGTGGCTTAGGTCGGGTGTGAGCCTGTTGTCACTATGACAAACATCCTGCAAAATTTTCTATACTTCAATTTTGGAGCCTACTGTGGATCTTACAATCGTTCATTCCAAAGCCACTTTATGGTTGGTCAATAAGTGTCAAAGTCCCCTGCTCACATATGCTCAGTCTACAACAAGTTCATGAGCACACTCTTTTATGCAAGCATGACCATACATAGCACAAGTCCATCAAGACAAAATCTTTGCAATGTTCAATCTATGTCGACAATAAGTGTGCATTCTCATCGACATTCTCAAACTTTTGGTCGCGAGTGTTCTTATATTTAAGTGAGTTTTTTCTAACTGTCGCTTTTCCACACTTTCACTTTCACCAGTGTCTCTTTCACATTTACAACTGTCCCTTTTTCTTTTTTTCACTGTAATAAGTGTCCTTTTCATGTTATTTTTGTTTTGTTATGTGTCGCTTTCAATTTCATTCACATTTTGCAAGTTTCGTTTGCACCTTTGTCTTACTGTCGAAAATGTCGTATTTTAGCAGCACAAGCATCATACATCGTAAAAATGTAGTTTTGGTTTGTTTCAAGAGATAATATTCATGTTAATGAGTTATTATTACCATGTAAACATGAATCACACTCATTCCTAAAATTTCATGCACTGGCTCACAAGTATCTTCACTGTCATCACAAAGTGTATCCTTAGTGTCGCACTTGGGGAAAGCTGTCACAATGTCATCACATTAAGGGAAGTATGTTGTTCATGTGTTATGAGTGATCAATGTTGCATCATCAATTGTTTTAAGTGTGTTATCATACTAAGTTTCATCATTGTTCGCTTTGGTCTCCTGATCCCACACTTAGCCAAGCCCTGAAGACTTCCTGACCGAGCAACCTGGTATCACTCAACCCTCTTAAACTCACACTACGTAATCTCAGTCCTTGAGCCTCAACCTTGTCTCTTGGAATTTTGTAATGCATAATCTCTAACTCCTAGAACCGCGCATTGTGAAGTCTCAAGTATCAAGCCTCTAGTTCGATCTCTTGAACTACACAATTGTGCAAGCCTCAGGCCTCTGTCCCTCTAGGACTACGCAGTGGGAAACCTCAAGGCTCAAGTCTTATGCCTACCACCTTGAGCCCCTCAATTGTGCAGTTTCATTTTCTTTGTCTGTTTGAACTCCACACTGCAAAGTCTCAAGGCTCAAGCATCAACCTTGAGCTCTTAAACTATGCAATTGCGTATTCTCTTAGCCTTTGTCCCTTTGGAACTGTGCAGTGGGAAACCTCAAGCCTCAAGCCTTCAACCTAACCCATTGGACCCCTCAAGTGCATAGTTTTCAAGCCCTATCCTACATATCTTGCGCACTGCACAGTCGCAAGGATTAGTCCTGGACCCTGACCTCCTGAGTTGGCACAACTATGCAATCTCTGAGCTTGTCTTCCAATATATCACCTAGTTCCGACTCAATGAATGGTTGTCAGACTAGGTTTTTATCATACTAATGTCGTCTTGTCATGAGTGGATTTCAGTTGCAGGTATCATTCCATGTCATGACAAGATGATAATGAAGGAGACCCTTCTAGAAGGTACTTTTGTAGCTACAAGTTCAAGTTGATCAATCAAGGAAGACAAAGGGACACCAGATTGCGACAACAGCTGGAAATAAAGATCACATTAAAGACTCCTTATTTTCAAGCTAGATGAAGGAGGAAGAGGAAGAGCATGTGCCATCTCTCAAGAAGACAGAAATAAGGAAACAACAAAGAGTGGCTTGACATTCCATGTCATTGTGAATTCCATGTCATCAATGTCATGTCATGAGTCATCATTTACCACATCAGTTTGTGGATTATGTAAATTCAATATTGGAGAAATGTAACATAAAGTGGAAGTCCAAGAGTCATCCATGTTATGTGAAAAGGCTTGTAGGAAGTTGAAAGGTCATTGAGAAGTCAAGCAGTCATTGTTGAGATTGCAACAAGAAGATGGCGCTTAGTGAAAAGAGTCGCCTTCACTAAGTGGGCCCGCAGGCAAATTATGGCGCAAAGTCTATTTTTAGACATATGGATCATGTCTATGAGTTGCAGGATGTTGTTTATGGATGATTGGGCAAGTTGGCAAAAATAGATGGAATTCTATTTTTAGACAACAACGGTGACACTGTCAAGTCTAATTATAGAGCAGTCAAATATTATTAGCTTATAATAATATTTAGACTATAAACTTTATCTTATTCTCTTAGAGCACTTCAGTTTGAGCTACAGATGTGGCACATGCAGCTGTCAGAAGGAAATACATTTTCTTTGTGGGTCAGTTGAGTTGTTGCATGCATGACTTCAGTTAGAACTCAATCAGTTGAGTTTGGTGGAGTTGATTGTGGAGTTGATGGAGTTGTGTTCAGTTTGACTTGATTAAACTAGTTGTAATTAGTCTAACTACAAATAGACTAATGATGAGTTGTTAAACTAATTATTAACTCATAATACAACTAAAGAATACATCAGTTAACTCAGTTGCATGCCAGTGCATGTTCAGTTCAGCAGGGACAGGTGTTAGAGGATCATATTGCTATCAGTTGTGACTATAGTTGTGCATGAGGATTTGCACAATCAATGGGATTGATTTATGCCAATGAGAATTGGCCAATACCAAGTGATTATAGCCTCTTCTCACGTGATTCCCAGTGTGAGTGATTCTTTTGAGGTAAATATGTGTTTGGTTCAACCATTCTCATCTTCTTGTGCAGGTATTGAGCAGTGGAGGCAGGCAAGCAGTGGAATAGATTTGGAGATCAGATCTGAGCTGTATTGTGTGTAACAGTTGGAGATAGTGTTGGATACTTGTGAGAAGTATTGACTATTGTAATGTTACATGTATCATTAATATACAGATAGTGTGGGGTTTTCAGCTGTAAGCTTTCCCCGGGTTACACACTGTGTTAATGTGTGCATGCTCTTGATGTTTTATTGTTATTGATGCTGCTATATTGATGATCAACATAGAGGAGCTTATGTATTGTGTATGTATTCCGCAATAGTACATGATCAGGATAATATACATTGAATATGTGTTTATTATTCAAAATTTCTACATGGTATCAGAGCGAGCTGATTTGTAGAAGAAGTTCTACATGATATCAGAGCTGTTGATCATCAGATCTACTATTCAGGAAGTGTTTACATTATATTTCTTCGGGCAGAGTCTGTAATCAGGCCAGGTAGCCTATGGATTCATCCTTCCTTTGGAAGGTGGGATATCTGATGAATTCCCATACAGTCAATCTCTGTACAAGAAATACCTTGTTCACACGAATTCTAGATCGGAAGCAGTTGAGTTGGAGCTGGTGGAATTCGAATTTGCAGCAGTGTTTTCTTAGTGTCAAAACTAATATGTCTTTCACAGGATTGTGATTGGAGTGTGCCCTTGAGGGCAGTATGAACTATATTGCATGGAAGGACAGGATGGACGCAGTATTGGATGATAACAGGCTGAAGGATTTCATAGAGATGGATGTCCCAAAGCCTACTGATGCTACTCAAGTCGGGGATTGGCAAAAGAAGACAGCAAAGTGTCAAAGGATTCTGTTGGAGGGCGTGAAGAATCACATTGTGTCTAGCCTCCATGGAAAGGCTACTCCATATTTGATGTGGAAATCATTAACAAAATTATTCCAAAGCAAGAGAGTTCAGAGGAAGCTGGTGCTCAAAGATAAACTCAGAAACATCAAATGCGAGAAGGGTGATAGTATGCCCAAGTATCTCAGGAAGTTCACTCAGTGTCGAGATGAGCTGGGAAGTGTGGGGGTTACTGTCGATGATGAGGACTTGGTGAGCTTGGCTCTCCTTGGTCTTCCGAAGAGTTGGCATTCCTATCAGGACTCTGTCAATGGTCGGGAGAAGTTGCCAGGATGGGAAAGACTATGGTCAGATCTTGTGGAGGAGGAGATCAGGCGGAGTACCAGGGACGGATCTTCGTCAAAGGGAGCTGATGAAGAGAATTGTGCTTTGGCTGTCAAAGCAAAGAAAGGGAAGAGCAAGAAAGCTTCTCAGTCTGGTGCGAAAGGCAAGAAGCAGGATATGTCCAAGGTGAAGTGTTTTCACTGTCACCAGCACGGACACTATGCCACAAATTGTCCGCAGAAGAAGAAGAACAAGCAAGCTGTTGGATCTGCAGGGGGAGAAGCCTTAGCTTCTCAGTTTGAGCTTGATTTTTCATTGATCGCATGCTTGGTTTCAAGTGTGATGGGATCAGTGTGGTTCTTGGACAGTGGTGCGCCTTTTCACATGATGGGAGATAGAGATTTGTTCTCTGATCTGGAGGACAAAGATCTTGGAGTGCACATCGAGATGGGCGATGATGGTAGATACAGTGCGACCGGTATCGGTACCATTTCCTTTGAGAGGGAGTCTGGTAAACCCTTTGTATTGAAGGAAGTCATGCATGTTCCAGGATTGAAGAAGAATCTCATCTCAGTGGCGATGTTAGAAGACAGGGGGTATGATGTTGTTTTCAGCGAGGGAAAGGCCTTCCTGCACAGCAAGACAACTGGTGAGACCCGGAAGGTAGGGGTTCGAGTGAGGAACCTTTATCAGTTGCATGTAAATGGATGCGCAGCTATGGCAGGCAAGGCAGAAGGATTGGTGAGCCGGGATGATGGCGAGTTGTGGCACAGGAGATTGGGTCACCTTCACCATGGAGCCTTGAAGATACTGCAGCAGATCACTACAGGGGTTCCTAAAGGCACACTTGCGTAGTTAGATCAGTGCAAGGGGTGTACTTTAGGGAAGTTTGTGAAAGCCACCTTTGACGAGAAGGATAGTTGCGCCACAATGATCCTTGAGAGAATTCACACAGACGTGTGTGGACCTTTCTCAGTTGCTTCGACAACAAAAAACAGGTATTATGTGATTTTTGTTGATGATTTCTCTCGTAAGTGCTGGATCTTCTTCATGCAGAAGAAGAGCAAGACATATTCAAAGTTCTGATAATTCAAAGCACTGGTCGAGAAGGAGTCGAGGAAGAAGGTGAAGGCTCTTAGGAGCGATAATGGTCGTGAATACATCTCAGACGAGTTCAAGGATTTTTGAAAGGCAGAAGGGATTCGAAGAGAGCTCATAGCTCCCCATAACCCACAGCAGAATGGGTTGGCTGAGCGGAAGAACAGAACGATCGTGGGTGTTGCACGGGCGATATTGCATGATCAAGGCCTACCCCTTCACTTGTGGGCAGAAGCATGCAATACAATAGTTTATGTGCAGAACCGTTGTCCTCATAAGATACTTGGCATGAGTGCACTCGAGGAGGCTTATTCTGATAAGAATCCTAATCTTTCTCATTTGAGGATTTTTGGTGGTAACATTTATATGCATGTGACAAAGGATGCTAGGAAGAAGATGGAGGCGACCGCAGAGGTTGGGATATTTGTGGGGTACACTGATACGCCCCAAAACTATCGTGTGTATTTGCCAGACAGTGGTAAAACTTTGTGTGACGGGATATAAAATTTCACGAGGAGAAAGCCATGAAGTGTTCGCTTGAGAGGGAGCTACACTTGCATGCAGATGAGGAGCTATTAGTTCCTAAGGATGAGCTTCAGGATGTTGATCAGCCACAGGACGAGGTTCATAGAGTGGAAGAGACCACTCAAGCAGCGCCAACCATCAGAGGGTGAAAGCGCTTGACAGAAGCTGAGCGACTGACTCAAGATGCAGAGAAAGTTGTAGGACCACCTATAGCCCAACGTAGACAAAGACAGTCACCTGATCAGTACACTGGATACATGGCTCTTATGAGCAAGTGTGTTGTGACTGAGCCATCCTCTTTCGAGGAAGCTGTGGAGGATCCTGCATGGGTAGACGCCATGGTGGAAGAGTATGATTCTATTGTCAGAAACAGTGCATGGGAGATTGTTCCTAGACCAAAAGGGAAATCGATGGTGGGTTCGAGATGGATCTACAAAGTTAAGCATGAAGCTGATGGGAGTGTGGAGAAGTACAAGGAAATTTGTTGCCCGAGGGTTTTCAAAGATAGAGGGGATCGATTATGAGGATACCTTTGCACTTGTCGCAAGGTATTCTTCCATATGGACGATTCTTGCTCTCTTAGCATAGATGGGATGGCACATTCATCAAATGGATGTGAAGACTGCGTTCCTCAACAAAGTCATTGAGGAGGAGGTGTACATTGGGCACCCCGAAGGCTTTGAGGTCTTCAGCAGCAAGTCGCATGTGTGCAGGCTCAAGAGAGCGCTGTATGGGTTGAAGCAAGCACCACGTGCTTGGTACACACAGATAGACAGTTATTTCACCGGACTTGGATTCTCCAAGAGCGAGGCGGATCCTAACCTATACCAGATTGTGGTGGAGGGTAAGTTGCTTATCATTGTACTGTACGTAGGTGATTTGATTCTAACGGGTGATCAACTGTTGATACTTTCATGCAAGGATGATCTTGCTAAGGAGTTTGAGATGAAGGACTTGGGCCTCCTTCACTATTTCCTAGGATTGGAAATATGGCAACGCAACGGTGGACTGTTTGTTTCTCAGGGTAAGTATGCTCGGGAGATATTGGAGAAGTTCAACATGTATGGCTGCAAGCCTGTTGATACTCCTCTTCCTGGAGGTTGGAGGAAGGAGGATGCCACTTCGAGAGAAGAAGTGGATGCCACTGTTTATTGACAGTTGGTGGGGTCGTTGATGTATTTGGTCAATACACGACCCGACATATGCTATGCAATTAACCAACTTTCACAAGCTATGGTTAAGCCTACCAAGCTCTTCTGGAAGGCAGGCAAGCATGTATTGCGTTATTTGAGAGGCACATCGGGATATGGATTATGGTACAGACAAGAGGATGAGGTGAAGCTATGTGGCTTCATGGATGCAGATTGGGCAGGGAGCCCAACGGACAGAAAGAGCACATTAGGAGGGGTCTTCAGTATTGGATAGACAACAATTTCTTGGTACAATAGGAAGTAGAGATCCGTGGCACTTAGTTCAGCAGAGGCCGAGTATATGGTAGCAAGTTTGGCTGCATGCGAGGCTATATGGATGAAGAAGATTCTGGTTGGTTTGTTCGGTTCTCATTTGGATCCTACTGTGATTTACTGTGATAACCAAAGTTGCATTAAACTCTCGGCTAATCCTGTATTTTGTTATCACTCAGGTTTTCCTAGAAGTTGTGTAATAGGAAAGTATACCCGAGGTAACCAAAAACCAACCTTTTAGATGCAGAATCTAGCCAATCTGCATCGAGAGAGGGCTCTCTCTTTACGATTTATCTTCGTTCTTTGAAGGTTTTAGGCTAGTTATAGATTCAAGAGTTTGTTTTTGGAAAATGGTGGAATCCACAAACTAAGGGCAAGATTGAGAGCTTTTAGTCCATTGGGATATGGAGTCAAAGGATGGCTTTACTGGATTTCTATTCTAAGCACAAGATGGTATTACAGGGCAAGATAGCTAGACAGAGAACAATCCTTAAAATTTAAAGTGGATGGGATGAATTTGAAGGG
>APFE031072214.1:10795-33665 GCA_000404065.3 Pinus taeda
CCATTCTCATTAGTTTATTGCATGTTTTTTATTATATTTATACTAATAGAGTGAATTGGGTTAGTCATTATGCCAACAAGTCTAATGGGTGCTTTGTGCAGTGTTTTGGTCAATTTTGAGACAAAATCAAAGGTTTTAATGAGCAGTTGGCAGCCAAATTCGTGGAAGAACAATGGAGAGGATTTTTAGGAAGGTTTCCCCTTCATTTATGGGCCCTTACCTCGAATTCTCCACCATCATCTCGGAGTTCAAGGGCCACCAAATCGATTATCACAAGGGCAGCCAAGCAAGTCAAGCAGGATTGCTGTTAACTGCAAGTTTTGGGCAGCCGAGTCCCTAAAGTTTAGGAGGACTGTTAGGGTCCTCAATTTGTATAAATAAGAGGGCTTAGGGCCTCATTTCAGTTAGTCACTTTGTAGGCAGAAGTTAGCTAGATTGTAGTTTGGCTTTTAGTCATTTTTTAGGCAATAGTTTAGCTCTGCATTTCAGCACATTTTCAAGTTTTCCTTGTGGACAATTTTTGGAATGTAACTATTCTTTTGATCAATAAAGATAAATCCATCTTTGCACCAGCTATATTCTCTCTTAGGAGGTTGTAGCTCTTGGGTTTGGACCCATCTTAAGTTCCCAGTACCTCCTTTGTTTACTTTTAAGTGTCTTTGCTATATTCTTAGAATAAAATCTGCTATTTAAATTTAAATCTTGTTTTGTTATTTAGGTTGCTTTTAATGATTAAAAAGGATTTTCATGTTTAGAACAATTTGATAGGTTAATAACAGAGAAGATATTTAGAAAAAGGCCATCAAGCACTTTGGATCTTACCTCTCCTTCAGTGGAATCATGAGCTGGGACCAAGGTGACTTGATTGCCACCAAAAACACTGTTTTTGCTTCACCATGCAATTAGTAGTCTTAGATTCTTAGTTGCCAAACTTGATGTCAATTTTGGTTGCATGCTTAGGTTTATGATTTCTTAGTTGCATAGTTATTTCACCTGATTTCACTACAAATAGACTTTTGTTCATTTCCTTTGTTGTTATCTAGGTCAGGTTAGGTCAAAGTAGTTAGGTTCTTGATTTTCCAAGTCTTCATTTGTCAAATTCGAAAAATAACTTGTAGAGTGCCTGTAATACCTATCCATCAACCGGCACTCCATCAATCCCATCTACTCCATCCTCCAACCTATATTCTTGCCTCACATTTTCCATTTGCTCACTTTTCCCTAATTCCCATATTTTTCTGCAACATTGCTCCACTCCGCCTTGAAGAAATCCAACCATCCTCGCCACTCTTCAGCTCCATTCCCCAAGGCCTGAACCTCCTCACACAATTATCTCACCTCCATATCCACTCCTTCATCTTTCTCCTTCCATCCATCCTCCAAAATCCCACTTCTGAACATCCTGTAGAAAATTACAGACATCTTGTAGAAATTCCCAAACATCCTGTAGAACCCCAGCAGACTTCCTGTAGAAGTTTACAAAAGCAGTTTCTTGATAGCCAAACTATGTGAAACTCTCTGGAAGGGTGATAGGGACCCCTTAGGCCCTCTCTGAACCTTCCCAACCTCCTGCAAGCATTTTCTCTCGTCGATCCACCTTTGCATAGTAAAAAACAATGAAAGCACTTGCATGATAATTCTGATAACTTATTCAAAAATACCAAAAGATTTTTTATTCAGATAGTGATAGCTTAGACACATGCATTTTACCTTCCTAGAAGTCAATGGCATCTCTTTCAGTAGATTGCATCCTCTTTTTTCGCATCAGTAGGGCTAGCTGGTAAAACTAAGGTTTGTTAGGGTTTGCATTTCCTTTCAGCTTTTTAGTTTCTTTCTGCAAATAGATTATCTTTTTAGAATTTGGCTTAATCCCCTAGTGGACTTGTGCCAGCTGACCAAGTGACAACTGCGATGAGAGCTAGTACTTGTGCATACAGCACCGTCGCTTCCAAGTTTGTTACAAACTACTGGGTTGATAAAATTATAGAAGGGAGTCCCAGGAGTTGCAACATATTGCTTCAATACTAGGGCTCACCATTCTGGTTCACATATTGAAACTTCAATATCTCCCTTTTGTTGTAGCTCAACTCTTTCGAGCTTATTTGCCTTCAATTTGGCATCTATAATCTATTCAAGTTCCCTTAGCTCCTTTATTAACTCCATATTCACCTGTTGTTCCCTCTTCTCTTATAGCCTCTGCCGCTTCACTTTCTTTCTCATGACATAACCATATTTATGGTCTATTTCATTTCTTTGCAACATTTCCATTAATACTTCAATCTAAATTGCTATCTCAACCTTCTCCCTCTCATATTCTTCTTTACTTAACTGTCTCTATATGCCATTTGCCTTGGCATCTCTTTTATTATGTCCTTGGCTGTGGTTTCTTTCAGAACCTCTATTATGACTATCACTAGTCATCATCCTCTTTATCTTTATGAGTTCCTCACTCACTCACTATGAGATGCACTAAAGCCTCTACAACATCAAGACTTCCCTACTGCCACTTACCTCACCAAGATCTCCTCTATACTTGGTATTTTGGCAAGCAATTGGTTCTCTATCTCTAGAACCTCCTTTGAGCAATTCTCTTTGCTCCTTCTAGGCTTCAACTCATCTGTACTTTCCAAGAACACAACTGTCCTCTTTATCCAATCTCTGTTGGAATTCCTCAAGGTTCTGCCACATTTCTGCTTTCACTTAGAAACTCTTACCAGCTTCCTTTATCTCTTAGCAATTCTACCCACATCCTTTGTGGAATTTCCTTTGGGAGTTACAATAATACTTTTGCATCAATGCAAAGACTACAACTTTGCAATCTTCAAATCCAATTAGAATAAAACCATATCATCTTACGTTCAAGATCTCTATCTGATCTTGTCCTCCCATTCACTTGCACTTTTGAATGGACTATTCTTTCCATTAGCCTTTAGCTGTATCTTCAAACTCTATTACTTCGAGAGCTTAAAAAGTCCTTATTACATTTCAACTACTGTAATACAGCTCCAAAATTTCATTCATTCAATATATGCTAATCATTAGACAAATTTGCGTACCTTCACCAACCTTCAGGATCTCACCACTCCTGCAAATCGGTTTCAATAGATCTTCATGCTTCTACTGCACAAATTTTCTACATTCAACTATTGTTAATCAGATTTAGAATCTAATTCTTTCTTCTAATCTTCTGGATTTATCTTGGCAAAGCTTAACTATCGACAACAATTTCTCCTTTGCTGAATTTTCTTCCACTAAGAAATCCTTGCCAGTTTCTTCCATTACTGCTTCTTAAGACTTGATCTTCTTTTGCTGAGATACTTCATTAGCTGCAACTATCAATCTTCAATCTATTTCCTTATCCAACAAAACTCAAATCAGATTTAAATAAAACAATACCTCTCTGATTTCACAAGTAGCCTCCATTCACTCTTCACATCTGAGAGAATCTCCATTCTTCAAAACATCACTATAGATTATTTATGTTTTTGTAGCCTCTTCTTAATTCTTACTCACTTGCCTCTAAGAACTTAATTGTTCTTCTCCAATTTCAATTTAAAACATTTGACAATTACAATTATATAGATTCATTGGCCATAAATCATTTTCTCTACTTTTCTCAAAATCTGAATATTTTATCAAAATGCAGAAATATCAAGATCAGTATTCCTCTTACCAATCTCCCAGATTTCCCTAGTCTCTTAACTATCAGATTAGAATCTGAACTCCCTTTCTTGCATACACATCTTTCCACATGTCACTGTTCTAAATTCTTTCAAAGAAACTTTCACACATAATTTCTTTGTTCTGTTCTGATACCAAATGATGCAGGGTTACCCCTACTTTACCCACAGTATGCATATAGACCTATGCATAAACCATTTTCTGCCCAGGAATTTATATGACCTTCCGGTCAAAGGTTCATTATAAATAACAATGGTTTAAGGCCCCCTTAATTAGAATTCATGTGGAATGATTTATTTATTAACCACATAGTCTAGCCCTTCCAATCCTTTTTATCAGGACTTAATACATCCTCATAAACCTTATTAATTCTTATAATCGCACATATATCCAAACCCCACTTTATAACTTTGGGTTATAATTGGAAAACCATTAAAACCCTTCTATAAGTGCTTTAATCCACTATAATTCTCCTATAAGATAATACACGTAAAAACATGCATAACATACCTTTTTCCGCCTTTCCTCAGCCTTTGCACATTTCCCTAGAATTGCCTTTATATCAATCGCTCATCGCAATTTTCCATGGTCATACCACATATATGTTCTTATCACCCCTCCAACTTTGATATGCAACTATCATAAGCATTTAAATAATGCTTAAGCCTTAAAAGACTCAGACACAACACTTTAACATAACACAAAGGAAATACATGAAATCCTACTCTGAAACACATAAGAGGATCTCAAAATCTATACACCCACATTCATATTTATCATTGGGTCCACCTTCCATATTAAACCTTTCACTGTGCTACTCCTCCTTAGATCTCCGATCTCCGATTAAATCTTGACCGTCGATCTGGATCCTAATCTGACAATTGTTGATTCAATCGATCAACAAACTTGCTCAATAGATCCTCCACCATTGATCTACACTTCATGGATCCAACGATCCATGATGATTTAGGGTGGACAAGTACCATAGAGAATAAACACCTAAAAAAGTGGTTTCCTCTCTCCTCCTCACTGCTATGTGTTGCTTGGTTAATGGAATCAGGTAACTACCCTTCAATACCACTTACCACTCAGAGCCCATGCGAAATACCATTTCCTGTTGTGAAACCACTTCTTCGCTGGTTATCTTCCATGCTCTTCCACCATGCGATGACCATTGATCTATGAGGTCCAATGGTTGCTATGCATTTACGCTCTACTCCTTCGCTATATTGTTTGCTTATGATTTTACATTATTTATTCAATGTTTTTGTGGTTCTGGGTTTCTTCAAGGTTCTGATCCCTTGGCTGTTTCATTGCGCACTTCCTCCTGAGCATTGGATTTTATCTTTCTAATGGATTCAACGATCCATTATGATCCTCCTCTTAATGTATTTCTCTGTGTAATCATCGAACTTCGCCTGCAACTTTATGTTACACAAAATATGCTAATTCATTTATTCATCATTCAATATTAGATGACACACTTATACAAATTGGAATTTGAATCTTTGTGCATATATATATCAAAAAATAATTACATAATGAGACTCTCTATCTCTCCTTGGCCTGATCTTCTAATTAATGGCCTCTCTTACATCATCTGCCTGTAGGCTTACAAACACCTCTATCTATCTAAGTATTTAACTCTCTCTCTCTCTCTTTGTCTCTACCCTTTGTCTATGCCTTTTAGGCTTACATTTATACAAAAAGGAATTCTAAAACCAATTCCCAGTTTAGATCCACAAGCTTCTCAACAAAATCCTAAAATCTCTTTCTCATCCCTAAGGATTCTCTCAAATCCACAAAATCATGAACTGACTCCTAATCTAAGATTTACAATCAATTCTCAATCCTCTCAAAACTCAACTATCCTAAATCTCCCATGTTTTCCTACATTTGATAACATTTACAATTATGCCTCACAATATTCAATTAAATCCTATTCTATCTTCTCTCATTAAATCACTCAAACTCATAGTAATTACATTAATTCCATACTTAGGAAATCAACTTCCTTGAAACACAAGACCCCCTATGTCTGCTAGAATACAATAATGATGTTGAGCTGAATGCTCTTGCATCACCTCTAAAGAGAAAGAAATTAGAATCAAACAATATAAAAAGTTTTTAACCATCCATCTTTTTCTTTAGTCAATTCCTCTTTCATGTTTACAAGTACCCCTTCACTTTAGTTGAATAACGATGACTCCAGACATTCTAGAGCATACTACATATGTGACTTATTCAGCACATGAAGAGATGCACTACTAGCTAATCTAACAATAATGAAAGAGATATTTCCTAAAGGAAAATAGACTACATCCTTGATGTCAATTTTTCCATCCTTAGTTGTTTGGCATCTCGATCGACAATATGCATTGCAATAATATTTTATTGTTTCTCCATTACTCCTTGAACACAACAGAGAGACGGGGACTCCTCTCCTTTCATAGACTAGTTAAGATATATATCCTCTATCTATATTTCCATTGTATGTGCACCAAGTTTGAATTCTTGCACTCGGTCATCCCATGCACAAACATGATACCTCAATAACTCTATTTTCTACCTCATACCAAGAAGCCAAAAGAATTTTAAGAGCCCACAATCTCTTAAAACCTGGATTGTGGTGGGACCATTACCTAAATTCAAATATTGTTCTTCATGTTCTATTTCCTTCCATATCACAGATATTTTGTTCCAATAGACACTTGCAACTGATGAGCCACTATATTGCACCAAGGATGTTGCAACTCCCAAGGGCTTCTTAACTCAAATTATTAACTAGGGGTTTGTACAAACTTAGAGGTGACAATGCTATATGAATAGGAGGTTAGGTTCTACTCATGTCACCCTCATTTATGAAATCAGATCAAGGGGTTCAAAGACCACTCCTCCAACTAAGTATAGTTAAAACTTCTCATGAAAGCATAAATGAACATGATTGTAACTACAAAAGTGAAAATTCCATTCATTTAAATGAAAATTCTAATTGACATCGCATGAAAGGAAACAAATAGTATATTTACATAATTAAATCATGCTACTCTATTGGAAAATTCAATCAAATAAATAAGCTATTTGTATGCATCGTTTATCTACTCACACTTTCTTGAAATAAGGAACCCAAATTTTAACATACCTATGAATAAAAATACTAATTCTAACTCTGTTTTGCTATTTGATGGTTGCAGTGAGAAACAAAGGAGGTTAGAGTGGTCTTATATTCTTCCTTAATCATTAAATAACAAGTTGGGGGCCATTATTCAATTTAAATATGCTAGGATCATTGTAGGGAGAAAAACTGGTTTAAGAAAGCACTAGTACAGGGCTGCTATAGTAGGTGCTAGAGGAGGGTCTGTATTGCTACAAGATGCCCTATTTTGCTACAGGAAGGGGTCAGAGAGAGTTTTAAGGATGGAAGTGGTGTATTATAGGTGGATAAAGGTGTATGAAGGTAGAAGGTGATGAATTAATGGTGTGGGGGACCCTTACCCTAGCCTAGTACCCCTCGGAGGTCTATCTTGCATTAAAGTTGATTCCCACCTTGTCCTTAATTTTCATTAACAAAGTGAATTTGGAGATAGAGGTTGGAAGCATAATGAGGTGCCTAGGAGTAGGATGGAAAAATATAGGTGAGTGTAGAAAGGTATGCCCACCCCTATAGATCAGCACGTTCTCTACAGCTAGCCAAATATCTATTCTACCCCAAAAAACTACTCTAATCACTTAAGCTAATGAAACTAAATCCTAAGTTTCAAAGGATAAACATGCAAAATTATCTCAAACTAACATCTATCAATTTCCAAGAAATCACAAACACATATTTTTGGATTGTGATTGTAGATATTTCCAACCACTCTTCGCACAACAGAGGTGATAGGAAAGCCTAAAAATACAAGTTTTTAAGATATAAAATATACTGAAGAAAACATAAGGATTACAATGATCTGAAGCAAGAATAAGAAGGAAATACAAGAGATGGACTAAAGAATATGGGTTGGGCCCAAACCCAAGGGTTTCGACCCTCCAAAACTAACTTAGATGCAGATCAATGGTAAACTTATCATTAATATAGAATAATAGTCCTATACATCATATGAAAGTTAAGAATAATAATTTCAAGAACTAGGCTCTCAGTAGCTACTTTTAGATAAAACAAAAATTCAAATCCTAATGAGCCTTTCAAATGGTTTACTTATACAAAAATAACATAGGGGAAACTTCCTCAAAAGGAGGCATGATCCCCTCGAAAATATCGATATTTGTGGATCTGGTTCCCTTTATCCTTGTCATGCACTTGGAGTTCCTTGGCTAGTAGTGAATTCGAGATTTTGGATAGGATTGTATGTTCTCAAGTCTAGTTAGGGAGTTAATGAGGTAGGAAAGCTCCCTATATTCCCTCTAGGTGTCTCCATCAAGCTCATGCATGGTAAATATCTCCAAAAATACTTCTTTGACTTGCATATTAATCACATTAGGCCATACAATTTGAGAAACACCTTTTAATCTTCCTACGAAGCATATTATGGCTAAAAATGAAAATTAATGTGAGAAAATAAGATTTCTAAGGGCTGGAAGATAACACAATGAACTCCAAATGATACTTACTGATGGGACCTATCATAACCCCCATACTAAAGGTGTTTCTCACTCTATGAGAAACTTAGTCACTGATATGAAGCTCACCCATGGTGCTGGTGGCCTCTCTGACATCCTAATGCACTTTAGATGATGTGCCTTCCTATGGATAGAAACCTGCATTTTCCTCAATGTTTGTCCATTCATTTTGTTCCTCTACTTGGTTTCTTCTTTCTTGTAGGCCCAATAACAAGGGAGCACTTATTTTGAGGCCTATCCATATGATCTTCAACCTTTGCATGATCATTTTGTATAGAGGGGTTTTCTCAAAGGCATTCCTTAGTCTTTCCAGGGAGTGATATTCTTGGATTTCTAAACTGTGAGGCAGGGTCTGCCATCTTCTTTCACAAGCTTGTAGACTCTCTATCGCCAACATCCTAAAAGTATCCACAAAATTCAGGATGGATTTTTCATGGGCTGCTATGTACTTAGGTGGAACTTTAGGATCATAGGAGACGAGATTATGGTTGTTGACGATAGCCTTGGGGCTTAGTAATTTTGTTATGATATATGAGGGATCCTTTTTGTGTTTTTTCATCACCATTTTAATTTCTTTAGCCCTTGTCTCCTCATGGGTCAACCAAGAGGATAATTCCACCAATCACATGTCTCCCAACCTTGAGTTGGGATCCTAGAAATTCATGTATGTGAGGATTAAGTTATGCATGTAAAACTCAACTAGCTTGGCTCTATCCCCAGTACATGCCCTCTTACAAAAGTCGATGAATTTCTTGTAGTCTTGGAAAGGAAATGTGCCATAATGTGCCAATATCTTAATTTGAAAATACATCCACTGCTCCTTTAGGAAAATGGAAGAATATTGGGATGGATTCCTACATTATATGGCTTCCATGGATAAACTTGCCATGGTGGCAAGTTGTGTCTCTTTTTCTTGCAACCTCTCTCTTAACCTGATGTTTTTTTCTCGTAGTTGTTCCCTCGTGATTGACTGCCTTAACTTTATACCATTCAATTATTTTTCCATCTCATTTAATTTATCCTCCATGAGAACCACATCTTCTACACTTTTGGATTTTGCAATTTGCATCCAGCTATGTGTTTTGCCTCTTTCCTTCTCTAACTAAAAGAAGAGTGGGATGTGGAATTTCTCAGGTATAATCCTACCTCCCTCAACAAATTTGTAGTAGAATTCTAGGTTGGGTTGTGGATCAAGCTCTTGAAGTTATTTGAGGCCTTTTTCAACATCTTTTAAGGTGGTTTCTCCTTCTTGTAGCACCTCCTATTTCTCCTGTAGAAACCCTTGTTTCTCCTATAGCAGCCCCTGTTTCTCCTGTAGCAACCCCTGTTTCTCCTATAGCTTCTTTGTTTCCTCCTATAACTCTTCTTTTTCTTGTTGTAACATGGTAGCCTGAGTCTTGATCCTCTTATAGGTGACTTCCCTAGTGGTGGACCTTCCCTTAGGGATAAAATGTTGCTTGGTTTTGGCCTTGGGAGAATTAATTTCTTCAAAGTTTCCCTCACTAGGTTCGACTTCTTCCTTATTTCTTACTAAATCCTCTATGGTGATAGGGACCTTTATAGGAGGTTGAGGCTTTCCTTGCATTATCCTAGTGCTCTTAGTTGTTTTGAAATACAAAGGGCCTTGCCTTGGTTTCCTTCTTTTGGCCTTGACAAGTGTGCCCAATGTGGCCAATGTTGCAACCACTTCTTGCTCAATTTTCCCTAAAGAGAGACTTGTTTGATGTCCTTGTTTTTCTATCTCTTAAGGTTTTGAGGTTCCTTCAGGGTGCTCTTTCTTTGTCCCTTGCTTCTCTCCCTCTCCCTATTTAGTTTCTACTCCTTCTTCCTCTATTTATGTTGCCTCCTCTTCTTCCTTCTTTACTTCGCTACCTCCAATTCTAGAGGCTAGTGTTTCTTCATGTGTGATGGCTTGGGTTCCAAAGACAATTTCCCTATCCATGTATAAAAAATAAATCCAAAACATGACTTTCCTTAGGTGACTGAGAGCATCCATAACAATAAGTTTAATGAGGACATGGTTGGAAACATGGTGGTGCTTCCCTTCCCTCACTTTCTAGGTCATTTCAATGATAGATTGCAAGAGGAAATGAGGAACATCGATCCTCTGTGGAATAGGCAGTTCGGTCTTGAATGTTAGCTCATGGATAAACCTAAATTGGTGGGAATATACAGTGCTTCACCTCCCATCACAAGATACATATTGGATAATTTAATAGACCAATTCATCATAGGGGTAAGGTAGGATCTCCCTTCTCACGCCATTATTATCTTCTACAAGATCTTCTTTTAGAATGAAGAAGTTCTTCCTGGTTGTGACACTCACTTCTTTTTCCACCTATCCCTATCGAATTCTGAATAGTAACGTACTCACTCTTCTTATGGGCTCAAAATTTAGAGATATGGAAAGGCCTCTAACAATAGCAGTGGCACTATATTCTCCCTGAGAATTTAGTGCCATGGAGAATTCCTAGGTTATATCATCATCATACCCCTTCAACTATTCAGAGAATCCCATCCACTGATGCCTTAGAAAAATATTTACCAGAGGTGGATGTTAATGAATTATCTTTTTGTTTGTGGGCTCTATTTTGTTAAACCTTCCACCCATTTCTCCTTCTGCACCTTCTCGAGGATACTTAGGTGTATTTCAAATTTCAGCCTTAAATCAGTCTTGGTTGTAGTGTCAACAATTTCCTTTTTATCAAATAGGGAGAAGGATTCCAATTAATTTTTTAACAAAACAAACTTTTCTTTGAAGAGTTCTAAAGGGAACTACTACCTCATTATTTTCCACAGGGCACTTAATTCAAGAAGAACTTTCCATGTAGAGGTATGGAATATAGATAGGGAGAGAGCCCCTTACCCCTTTCAAGATAACTATGTCATGTGCATGAGGGTTTAAGGGAAAACTTGAGTAATTTTGGCTTTTTTTCTCCCTTCAATTCTCTCTTGTAGATTCTTTTCAGACCTCTTGTAGTAATGCAAATCCTCCTGTAGCAGTCCAAAACCTCCAGTAGCAGTTCAGAGGCTCTTATAGCTCTTTCTGTAGCACCTAAAAACACTTTTCAAAGCAGCTCGGTGGCACCCTAGGAAATATCTGATAACACTTGCTCGTAATTCTCTAATTGTCTTCTTGAAATGAATGATCATATCCATGGAGTTGAGCCTTGTACTTAATATTCCTTTTGTGGTAAAGGCTCAGAGAAATTTGATGACATGGATCTTGCATGGACCTTCCTTTTTTAACCATTGTCCCTACTCCTTGCTATCATCACCCTGCTCCTCGTGATCATCACCTCACTCCTCATAATCACCACCTCACTTGAGTTTACTTTTCGACGTGCATGTGTGAATGAAATGAAATTTAGTTTACTAATCGAAGGTGGCCAAATTTACTAGCCTCCTCCAAACCATAAAACATTTCTCTCTCAGCCATTATACATTTTCTCATCATATGCATAGGGAAGAGGTGAGGGTTGTCATACTTGAGCCTACTTGTGATGTTGAACTTTTGGAGAAGATTTCATGTTGGATTTGAACTCATAACATGATGATCCTAAAGGTGTTGATTTCCTTTGCTTCCTTCTGCACAAGTTCTCATAGCTTAATGATTCCTTGAATGATAAAATTTTTGTGTGTGTGCAAGTTTCTTCCCAGTGTTCAATATGTTGTTGGTGGAGTGGATGGACTACTTCCTAAGGAGGATGTGTCTCTTCTCAATATCCAAAAATTGATTTATGATACTCAAAGTGGTTGGATCTTCTGCTGCGTGGGTGAAAAAAATTGATATTGAGTTCTGTTGTAACTATATAGGTTGCTACAGGAGGAATCCTCTTCCTATAGAAGTCATTTAATTCATCTTCGAGACCTCATTAAGAGTAGAAGTCATTTAATCCTTTTCTTTGTTTTTTTATATGCATGGAAGAGTAGAAATGTAAATTGAATTTTGGCTATATGGAGTGGATGTGTGATTAAATTGATGTTGATGGACCTCTCTCAACATTTCCTAAAGAATACATGATCTTTTGGTCTCTTTCTCGAATCAGATCTTCCTTTGGTATAATTTCAAGTTCCTCCTATAGTATTTCAAGGTCCACTTGTAACATTACATACTACTACTATAGCATTACAACGATGAGGAAAAAATTGATTCTATTGTTGGCTGGATGATGGAGATAGGTAGGGAGGTGATTGAAGAGAGTGAAAATGAAATGGGTGGTTGGAAAAATGGAGGAATGCACTTGTAGAATCTGTCTTGTAGCCATGGTCCTGTTGACTACCCAGAGTGTTGCAAAAGAGAGATGTTATCAAATTTAGTATAATAATTATTTCCATGTGTTTTCATTTTTTCTTTTCTCTTTCTTATTTTTGAGACATGCAGGCTATCTTCGCAGATGTTTTCAATCTACATGCCTTCCCTAGGAACATCACATGAGGTTTTCACTTGGGGATCTTTTCATCTTTTTGTTTTTGTTTTTCTTTTTTTTCTCCTGGGCTTCCTTAGAAAGGTTTTCAATCCTGGAGTTAGGCTCAGATGCTTCATGAAGGTTTTCAACCAGGCCCTCTTATTTTTTCGTTTTACCTTTTTTTTAGAAGTTTTATGGGCCGAGGGTTGTGAGCCTCCCAATCACATTCAATTCTATGTTTATTGAACTAAGAAACTCTTCCTTGGACATAGGTATTTTATGCTGCCTCAACCTATAACCATTTAAAAGTAAGGGAATACCTTCCTCATCAATTGTTCTAATATGGAAAGACCCATTCTAATGAAATTTCTCTACTAGATAGGGACCCAGCCATATTTTCGTTAAATTTCCCTTGAAATCCTTGAATCTGGAATCATACAAGAGGGCCCAATCTCCTTCATCAAATGCCCTCTCTTTGATGTGATTGTCATGCCAAATCTTCATTTATAGCTGGATTACCTCAGTGTGCAGGAGAGCTTATAACCTAAATTCATCTAGACCATTGAGTTGGAGTAGCCTCTCCTGTTGTGCTATAGTGAGATCCAAGTCTAACTGAGATTCCATCCTTAAGGTTTTATTTTCAAATTCAATAAACAACAATGCCTTTCTCCCATAGTCTAGTTCAAATGGGTAAATCTAGTGGTGGTCTTCCAAGTGGTGTTGTAGGCCCAAGTGGTTTCCACAAGTCTTTCTGTCGAATCCTTTCTATTGCTGCTAACAACCTTGGTAATAATTTTCTCTAGTGCTCTATTTGAGACTTCTACCTACCCATTTTCTTGAGGGTGATAGGTTGTGGATGTCTGGTGCTTGATGTAGTGATGGTTCATGAGATATTCAATCTGATTTTATGTAAATTATGCTCCTTGAACAATGTATAAATCCCTTGTAAAACCAAACTTGTAGAAGATGTTCTGCCTCATAAATTCAACCACCTTTTTCTCACTTGTTTCCTTTACTTCCTTAGTTTCAACCCATTTAGCCAAGTAATTTTTGCACACAATGATAGATTTCTTCTGTCTCGATGGGGGATCAATATGTCCAATGAAATCCATGCCCCACTTCTCAAATGGCTCTAAAGTCACATGAGGTTGTAAGGAAATTTCACCCTTGGGTGTGGGTTTACCCATCCTTTGGAATGATCACACTTGATGGTGAACCTTCTTGCATATTGATGTAAAGTGGGCCAATAATAACTTTGAAGGCTATCCACTTAGTAGCAGAGTGGCCCCAATGGGGTCCACCATGGCATGCGAAGTGGATGTCAAAGGAATCCTCTTCCCTCACACATATCCTTAGGATATGATCTGGTCCCAATCTAAAAATATTTCCCCCAATCCAAGTGAATGGGGCACTTTTCCTAATGATATTTCTCTTTTCATTGGAGGATAGATTAGAAGTGAATCACCCAATAATCAAGTAGTTGGCTATATCAACAAACTAATGAGAAATCACCGATATGGAAAAGAGATGTTGATATGGAAGTTGATCATCCACCATTTCTTCCTTTCCTCTAGGTGGTTAGTCTTGACAAGAAATATGCAACCACATTATGTTTCCCTGGTTTATCAATAATAGTCAAATAAAATTGTTGTAATAATAACAACCATCTAATTGTCCTAGCATTGACATTGGGTTTATTCATTAAATACTTAATGGTTTCATGATCAGTGTGAATAAAAGTCGAATAACCAATGATATAATTCTTAAACTTGTTCAAATAATGTCCCACTGCAAAGAGTTCCTTTTTAGTGAAAACATAATTTAACTCAACTTTGTAAACGTTTTTATTGATGAAATATATATCATAAGGCAATTTGTTTTCCACTTGTTCTAAGGTTGTCCCTACAACTTTGGCTGAGGAATCTATGTGTATATGGAAAGGTAATGCCTAGTTGGGACCCCTAAGGATGGGTGCAGTGATCATCTTTTCTTTCAGTACTTGGAAGGCTTATTGACATTTGCTTTTCCAAAAACATTCTAAGTCTTTAGCCAACAATACAAACAACGGTGAATCCATTTAACTAAAGTCTTTGATAAACCTTCTATAATACCAAACTAATCCAAGGGAACTCCTCACATCTCTTTATTTTTTAGGGATAAGGACCCTTTTCATGATGGAATTTTTTTTTGGGTCAACCGATATCCCTTCCTTGGATATATAATGGCCAAGGACAGTCCCTACATTCATGAAAAATTCACATTTCTTAGAACTCATTGAAATATACATTTCAATGCGTTTCTTTAAGTCTTTGCACAAATTAGAAATAACTTCCTGGAAGTCACATCCATAAGGAGTGAAATAATCCATGTATATCTCAACACATTCATGAACAAGTTCAACACATATACTTAGAACTTCCCTTTGGAAAGTAGAAGTGGTATTGCACAGACTGAATGGAAGGGATCTATAGGAAAAATTACCTGAAGGAAATGTAAATTTGGTCTCATATTGGTCTTCAGGGTTGATCTGGATTTGGTTGTATCCACTAAATCCATCTAGGAAGGAGAAGAATTTATTTCTTTCAAGACCATCTGGGACTTGGTCAGTGAAGGGAAAAAGGAAATGGTCCTTATTTGTAGCCTTGTTAAGTTCTTGGTAATCAACATAGATCCTCCACTTCCCATTTTTCTTGGGGACTAAAACAAGAGGTGACACCCATTCACTATCTGAAATGGGGTATATAAACCTTGCATCTAGTAACTTCTGTAATTCTTATTTCATAATGTCCTTAAGGGTTGGGTTCATCATTCTCTAAGGTTGGTGCAGAAGCTTGTATCCCTCTTTAATGTAAATATGATGAGTACAAACCAAGGAATGCACACCTTTCATTTCGTTATAATCTTAAGAAAAGAATCTATATGTTGCCTCAACACACTACATATCTGTTTTTTTTCTCAACAAAAAGAGAGGGGTTTATCTTTAGAGTTATAGATGGGACCATCTCCATAATGTTAGCATGTTCCAAGCTAGAGTAAATAGAGAACAATTCAATCCAAGGAATACTCTCAAATTCTTTCATCAGTTTCTCAATTGGTATGGTAAGTGGAGGCTTATTCTGTATGATACGTCAACAAGGTCATCTTCATCAAGTTTCCCCCCTCCTAAAACAATATCTAGAGTGTAGGCTGGGTAGAGGGATGTATGATAAAAATATTCCTCTTCCTCCTCCTATAACCATAAGGGTGTTGGGGTGTAGGAATTTCACTTAAGCAAACTCCTTCAGCACTTAATTGTCAACCTGGGGGTTTCATAAACTTAGAGACGAGGCACAGGTAATGCCATAAGTGGTATGAACTTTTCCTATTTCTATTCCTACTTCCCAATAGAAACTTTGCATAATTAAACATAAAAATATCAAAGGAAATTAACACCAAAGTAATTCTAGTGCTGGAATGTAAAAGAATGCATTTGTCAAGAAATCAAATAAAGAAACTTTCACAATGATGTAAACAATCTTAATTGCTAAAGTGAAACTCTATGTTTCTCCTCAGTATAGGTGATTGAAGTTTAGCAGGTGGTCCCTTGAAAATATCTTCCTTCTAAATAATTTTCCTTCTCACACGAAGTGGTCATTCTTGTGCTCTTCCAATCTGCTTGCACTAGTGCTGGTACAAAACTTATGTGAGAAGTATAACCTGCGCTTATAATGAAGAGTTACATTTTCTTGTAGGGGCACTAAGCCTCAAGGCATGGAGCACTGTGTTCTTGTAAGAAGACACTAGTCCTTTTATCGGAACATAGATTCCTACACTAAATATTCCAATTTTCTTTTGGGAAAATAAAAGAGCATATTAACTATAAAAAGAATTACAAGTGCGAGTAGAATCTGAAATAATCTTGTACAAACAAAGAATTCTTTAATCGACTCGATCTCAAAAATAGAAATAAACTCTTAAGATGAAAGTAAAGAAAACCCTCTTCAGTCTAAGGGGCTTTTCATGTAAAACAATATAACTCGAAATGGTTCACTATAATATTCCAGATTACTTCTAGTCTTTTTCCTTAATTCATGAAGTGCAAATACAAATTGAGATATGCAGCAACATCCTTTTCTATTTCTTGAAGTTATCCTTAATCTTTAAGAATTTGACTTTTAGTATTAGAGATGCCTTCTTCAGATGACAAACACTTGCTTCACAAAAATGGATTAAAACATGTAAAAGTAAAAGAATGAAACATTTGTTGTAAATGAACTAGCGAACTAGGGTGTAAGATCTCATGTGCACTAGTGCAGGAAGGATCTCATCTACATGATCCAAGTGAAAGAAAACTAGCAGAAAAATTATATGAAGAAATTTAATTTAACTTTCACACAATGGATCCATTCACACTTTACTGTTTTAATGACATGAATCAAAATTCATAGGCAAGCATGAAGTCAAGATTCAAACCACACTTCTATATATAAATAAAGTTAACACACCTTTAAGATAACAAAGCAAGAGGGTAAATGAGTTGGGTTGGCTTGGCCCTAGCCAACCAACTCGTTTCAAGTTTTAGGAAATGAAAACATTTAGCACATTATCAACACATCAATGAAGAATTATAACACAAAATGAGAAAATCATGGCACATTTTCTTGTATTAATTATGATCAGCAAATATACATTTGAGCTCGAGTCTAGTCCAGAATGTGGGCAACAATGAAATTACAAATAAACCAGAAATTACAATGATTTTCTATCGCTATCACTTGATAGCTTAGTTATATCTGAAATATACATTTTATACAACCCTTCGGCCTGTGGCCATAACCAAAAATTATAGTCATTCCAAATCAAACCTTCTTGCTGAAACAAAATAACAACAAAAATTACAAAATTAAGCCGATGGATATAATAAGGTGTGAAATACTCGTGGTCGTGGAATGATCCTCGGCCATATCCCTAATTTTCCTCCATTTTGATTCAAATTCGGATGACCGCAACTGAATTGGATGACATGGACCAAGATCCCCATGTGAAGTGATCGGACTGTTATGGAGATCACAGAACAAATAGTTGATGGCGGTACAAGAATCTACCTGCACTAGATCAAGCTAGCATAACGATTAATATTTTTGCTTATCAAATACTTTAGGAAAGTAAATATAAGTTACAAGAAATATTTAAAGGCACAAAAGCTATTTAAAATTATTAATTAAGCACCTAATAAACCTTAAACATGAAATATTAAGTTTATGTAGGAATAGACATTATTCTTAGACTACTTCATGAATGAGGAGGTTTATGTAGAAAAAACGAGGTTAATGAATGTGGTTTTGTGATAGGAAGGGGATAAAATTGGGGCATTTCAGCCTACCAACATCCTCCCATCCCTAATCTGTTGTGTGTCCTCATACAACCTTTACCTACTGCAAAAATGTTCACATACGAAGCCATCTTTCAATCCTGCACTTGGATACTGATTCCTGCCTTCACTACCTTCATCTTATTTCCTCGAGCGTTCTTAAGTTGTTTGGTCACCTTCTTGAGGCGCTTGTAGCATTTAGAAGCCCAAAACTTCCATATCTTCACTTGAAGTTTTTGTTCTTTGACCTCTTTTGCTAACTCTATCTTGCCTTGCTTCTGCCAAGTCTAATCCTTCATGACCTGGTTTAATGTTTCCAAGTCGTGAATTTTTTGCTTGAGCTCTACTATCTGTTATTCAGATAGAGGGTAGATGTCTTTGTTTCCAACTAATCTGGTGCGAGCACTTTCTTTGCAACTGATTTGAAACATTTACCGTCATTTCCACGATCAAAGTCATATTGGTCATCCATTGTCTACATCATAATATCACTAAGGGTTTTAGTGCAAGGTTCTTCCAAGTCACCGAGGGTTTCATCCCCTTGTGCATCTAACTCATCAGGGGTTTCAATGCCATATACATCCAACTCCGCAGGGGCTTTAGTACCCTGTTCCTTCACCTCATCAAGGGCTTCAATGCCTTGTTCCTTTGCCTCTTCAAGAGCTTTAGTACCCCATTCCTCGAAATTTTCGAGGGCTTCAGTACCTTGTTCATCAAAATTGTCAAGGGCTTCAGTACCCTATTCATCAAAATTATCGAGGGCTTCTATTTGTTGTGCCTCATCATCTACGTGACCCTCTACTGGGTTTTTACTTGCACTTTCTATCATTATTTTATTCTTCAATTTATGAATGAAGGCCGACAAGGGTATGTCATCCTCCTCTCCATCTTCTTAATTTCCCACTTTGTGGGCTACTGCATCTACCAAAACCGAGAGATCATGATCTGCAGGTGAAGCCTGGGATGTCTCGTCAATCAAAATTGGGGACCTTGACTGAGCTTGACTTTCCCCCAAAGAGATAGTCCTTCTCCTCGTCGAGGTCTTCGTTGTTCTTCTTTTTCTAAGGATGGGGTTTCTTCAACAGATTTCTCCTCTACTTGCACCCTTTTGTCCTTACTTTTCATCTCAGATTTTATCTTCTTTCCTGCACTTTTTCCAGCTGACTCCCCTACATGTCTCTCCCAAAATTCTTTCAAGCACACCTCTTGGGTTATTCCCTTAGCCTTTAGCTCCTTCTTAACGAGGATCGCAATGAGCTTGTAGTGGTATAGTTTATCTACAACTTGGCTGGGACTCCTGTTTTGCACTCCTTTTGCCATTTTCTCTAAACTTCGAAGTAGGTAATAAGGGAAATTGATGTGTTTCCCTTATTCAAAATGTAGCAACAACCTGATATGGTACATGAACGTTAATGTGTAACATTCCTTGTAGGTCAAAAATTTATGTAATATGTAGAGGAGGTCTTTCCATTTTCTAATCATGGCACTCTGTGGAAGCCCTTTCTTCTAGTTGACTTTGAGCTCTCGATCGACCAAAAATTGCGCCATCTTTTCCTTTCAATCCTCTCCTTTTTGAACCATTTTTCACCTATGGTTGAAAATCATGTAGCTCATGCTATAAATTCCTACATGACCTCAAATTCCAGTGAGCCTACTTTACCTCGGACTTCCTCAAATGTCCTTGCAAATCCCAGAGCCACGACCGTATCGAACCCGCCAAATTTTTGCAAAAATGGGAGAAATACAGATTCTTGCAATAGTGCAAGACTCCCTCGTTACTTAGTTGTATGATCTATCTCCGTCACAGATGATGGTTCATGTCTCACAGGTGCCATATTTGTGTTGAATTCACCTCAATTCTCTATCACAACCTTAGAAAGATTTCACAGTGCAGAGTGCAAGGGAGTTGCCAAAATTTTATGATGGAGATCCGACCATTCCACTATCTTGTTGATCGCTTCCATCCAATCACATTCAATGATTAAAATCTCCCCTTTGCGAAAGATTCACACAGGTATCAATTTGCTATGGTAAGAAATGATAATTGGAGGAGGCTGAAATTTTTGTGGTGGTGGTGTAACGGTTGTGGGGTATAGGATTATGAGGTAAGGCTATCATGTGCGAGTGATGGAGGATCTTTTAAATGGAGGTGAGTGTAAGTTTTCAGGTGGGTTTTGTACTATCCCTGGTTGCTTCATAATTCACATAAGGTGTACTTCGGTACTCATTAAAAAGATTAGACTTTAGAACCTAAAATATATTGCACTTAAATGATTTCTCCCTAAATTAGTAAATGATAAAACAAGGTTTTAACCAAAATTTAAATAATACAATGCTATCATCTATCATTGTTGTAGTTATTCATCGGTAGACATAAAAATGTAAATTTCCCAATAAACGTTCTGCGTCAAGTGCTTATGTATTGTGTTTAAAAAATTCTTTTCACTGTGTTTGCATGCCTACACTAATCATGCTTGGACTGATCTTTCCTACACTACAACGTGCTTGCACTACAACGTGCTTGCACTGAACCTTCTTGCATCAATCATGTGTATTCCTACACTAGGGATTTCTGTAGCATCGAAGAAAGAAGGGATAATAATAATAAAAATTAGTTCTTTCGTTGGACTTTTTTTAAATTTCTTGAATATACAAGAGAAGTTTTATTCGCCATTCTTTGGTGTTTCTTAAGCATGCCTTTTGATCTGACTTTATCAGATCCTGCAATCAATCCATGAGGGAACAAAGAAGTGGGAAGGGGTAATTTTCAGAATAGGAAGGAATGTTATAATAGGGATTCCAAGAATAATACTACCAAGGGGGATAACCGAGAATGGGATGTGGGAAAAAAAATTCGAGGGGAAAAGAGTGGTTTTACGAAATTGGATAGGGATAATTCTCTTAGAAGAAAAAGGAGGGTAATTCATTATGGGATTCATAAAAGGAAAATATCAGGAATTACGAAATGGGAAAATAGAAGAAAGGAAAATTTTTATCTTGAAGATCTGCCTGCACTGGTTCCAAAAAAAGTAATTGCAGTGGAAATTAAGTGTTCCTTGGGTAAAAATTTCCATGCTAGTTACCCCATACTTGGGTAAGGGATGGGTTCCTTAAGCTTCTTCTTCTTGGTGACAACCAACATATCTAAAAGTCCAGTAACATTCCGTTTTTATTCAAATTTCGATCTTCCTGCCAGTATCTTGGTTTTCAGGTTGATCCTTTAGTGATCATGTCAGTCAACTGATTTTCACAATTACAGGAAAAAAATGATACTTTTTATTTTTGTCATTTTTTTTTATCCAATGAGGAAAAGAAAGAAAGAATAAAATATTCAATAGGTTGGTGTTTCCACCTACCGACTCCTTTTCATATTGTTGTTGGACTTGCTGCATAAAATCTCCTTTAGTAAGGGGTTGAAAATACACCTTCAATCTATGCCCATTTACTAGGAATAGAGAATCTGTCCATCAATAGTTTTAATTTCTAACGCTCTATTTTCAAAGTCTTTGACCACCTCATAAGGTCCCATCTAGCGTGTATGAAATTTCCCTTTAAAATATTTGAATCTAGAATCGTAAAGGAGTACCCAATCACCTAGTTGGAATATCTTCTTCTAGATAGACTTGTCATGCCACTTCTTGCACTGTTGTTGAACCAATATGTTCTACTAAACAACAACCCTTCAGAATTCATCTAACTCATTCAACTGTAGAAGTTGTTGTTGTTGTGCTTTAGAGAGATCTATCGCCAATTAGATTGCATTCTTGAAAGTCTTGATCTAGAATTGTATCGGCAGGTGGACTTGTTTCGCGTACACCAGCTCATATGGTGCGTGTCCTGTGCTATTACTCCAAGTGGTTCGGTATGCCCATGAGGCTTTTGATAATTTGTCAGCCTAATCCTTTCTGTGAATATATACTACCTTTGTGAGGATGGACTCAATCACCTTGTTTGTTGACTCTACCTGATCGTTTGCTTGTGGGTGATATGGTGTAGATTTCGTGTGCCGAATTTTATACTGCTCCCTCACACCTTGTACTAGATTACAAATAAAATGTGGTCCATTGTCAGAAACAATTTTTCTAGGCACACCAAATCTAGTAAAGATTTTAGTAAAAAAGAAAATCAACAACAACTCTTTCAGTAGCAAAATAAACAGCTTTAGCTTCTACCCATTTTGTAACGAAATATGTACAAACCAAAATATTCTTTTTATTTAATGATGTTTGATTCGCTGGTCCTACAAAATCAATTGCCCATTTTTTGAAAGGCTCAATCATAACCTGAGGACATAAAGGCATTTCATTGGCTTGGTTAGGTTGTCCAATTCACTGACAGCTGTCACATCGCTTGACATACTATTTGGCATCCTTAAACAAGGAGGGCCAAAAATAGCTAGCTCGTAACACTTTGTATGCAATTTGCTTATTTGCGAAGTGACCTCCATAAGGTTCATCATGGGAATATTTTAAAATATCAAACACTTCTTCCTCTTGTTGAATTGAGGCTTCTGTGATCCATATCAAGTTTATGAGAGATTTTTCGGCGTAAATCACATGATATTTCATTTGTCGATGCGTTTCGAACCAACCAGTGTGATTCATTGTTAGGACAAGTTGAAGAATCAGATCCAACTTTACATGTTAAATAGTTAGAGCAGAACCTCCAACCGCTATAATTCTTGACCAGGAAACGGCTATATTGACTAATGACTAAATTTGACTGGGAAACGATTAGTTGGACTAGGCCTGGGGCATAAAAATAAGTTAATTTAATTGATTATTAAATTGATAGTTAGTTATATTATTAT
>APFE031072214.1:38252-80656 GCA_000404065.3 Pinus taeda
GTTAAATTAACATATTATCATAGATCGATTTCAATATTAAAGTAATTATTTTTCTTTTATTAGTTAAAATTATTAGTATATACCCTAGATGTAGGTGTCCATTAATGAGTTTATGGTGATGAGACGAGACGACGGTGGACAGGGTGGCCACTTGGCCCTTAACAATCCTCCTAAGACCAGAGTAAATGATCCTTAGGGCACCTTGCAGGTGGCATTAAATGACTGCTACAGTCGAGGAAGAGGCATTCCTCATTTAACCATGGCGCAAGATCACATTCTAGGCATTCTACCTCTGTTTCACTGCGCTTGTCCTCTGCAGGCAGAAGAGCCAACTGAGAGAACTAGCACAGGGTGCCGCTGCTGGATTGTTTGCTACCTGGATCTGGGTAATGGTTACCACCATTCCCAAACCAATCTCTACAACTCAGCTCCTGTTCTCCAACTTTCTGTTACCTCTGAGCAAAATTCCCCTCTTTATTCTCCATCTACTTCTCCTAGCTCATTCTTTGCTCCTTCTTCCACCATGGTTCACCACCACATGCGTAGCAGATGTGGTGACACAGGAAGAGCAAAATCTCGTTCACAGGCTTAGCATTGAAGCATTTCGGATTCCTCGGCTTCCTCTATGGAAAATCCACAATATCTGAACACCAGAAGTGGCTGTGGCAGAGTAGGCCTCTACGGCTCAGGTTGCGAAGAGGCGGCTGTGCGTAGTGCTCATTTTCCTCTGCCCCTACACTAGGTCCCCCAGGTAATGCGGTTCTGATTCCGTAGCTCTCTGAACTGCCTGGTCATTATCACCACCGTCTCCATCTCCATCACTGAAGAGGTTGAGCAGAACATCCCTATGACAATTTCCATGGAGGAGACACACAAAGATGGTTGAAGTCAGAATAGAGGCAACGATGAAGAACAAGGTGGTAATGGTGGTCAGAACAGACGGCATGGGAAGGCCATTGTTGGCAGCTCGCATGATGACTTGGGCCTTCAAAGCGACACACAGGACATGGAAAGCCACATGGAGGACACATCGGGCCCACAGTTGGAAGATGGCAGTAGGAAAGGAGTTCAACAGGTAGGGTGACATGTCGAGTCGGACAACCCGGATGACTAGGCTTGTCTGATTGTGGAGGAACCTGCCACGGAGGAAATCATTGCGCACGTCGCATTTGCTAGGTGGCACTCCTCTTAGTTCTTGGTTTTTTTTGCTTTCTCTAATGTGGCCTTAGATGTTCTGAGGGTTGGTGGTCCAGTGTGGATGAACTTTGGTTTCTGGGTGAGTTTGCAATGTTGTTTTTTCATCTCTTCAGAAAACTGTGGTTAAATGCGGTGTTTTTTTTTGGACCTCTTTTTCTCTTTCAGACTGGTTTCCCCTGTGTTGGGACAGTCATGACAACATGTTGATTAGGCCGGGTCCCTTTTCGGCCAGCACACTCGATAACTACCTTTTTGTATTATATCAATAGATTACATTTACTTAGAAAAAAAATTATTAGTATGTAACTAAAATCATAAGCTAAATGTTATTAAAAAACCTCATACTATATCAACAACTCAACGAAGAACAAAGGCCAAAGGATACAGGATAACAAGAAAAAGCTATAAATGAGGGATGGGAGGAAGGGAAGAAAATGACTAAGAGGAGAGTGTGGGGACCTAGAAACTACTGATCTTCAAACCATCCTCTCTGTTGATATTGCTTGGCCTTTTTTCTTTTTTTTGCTGAAGCAAGAGTCATACCTTCTATTTCATTAAATCGGAAAACAAATTACATAAAATACAACAAACCCAAAGGAACTGTGGGTTAAAGGCTCAAACACTAAGCCAAGGTCCTATAAACAAAAATACCATACCCTCGAAAAATAGACAAAGCTGAGACCATTCGATCTCCCCTTAGAGATTTGATGGACGAGGCGCAAATCAGGCGGGAAACAAGCAAACACTTTAAAATTAGAATCAGACCCGATGAGGAAATAGGAACTAATCTAAAAGTATTACAGATCCGAACGGGGGGATAACCCTTGAGCATGTAGATCACGTGAAATCCATCGATTCCCAACTTGAAGCAAAACAAACACAGAAGATATTCCTCACATGGACCTGCATAATTTTTCTCAACCATCGAATCTCCTCACCAGATCCAACGGCAGAGGATGATATTGCAATACCTAGAAGCACAAAAATTAACCACGCAATAAAAAACCTAGACCCACCAACATGCTTGCTTATTCCTGACTACAGATCATCTTGCTTGATCTGATGGTTTAGGATCATATTGCACAAGCCAAAAGCATCGAGAATTAGCGCACGATGAGGACGGTATTCCTTCCCCTCCCTTGGCCACGTGTTTCTTGGTGAGTGGAATCGCTCCCAGCTCTGAAATACTGGTTCCATCTTGAAGGGCATGTGAAAAACCATAAACCACCCTAAGAGCAGTATTGCATCCATAGAAAGAAAAACTAGGGTTTTAAGTCTACCAAGAAAGCAAGGACTCTAGCCCCTTGCACCATCCCATCTCCACTAGAGCATGAACCAATGTAAGATGTAAATGCATCTGTCTAGCCAATCATCCAAGAGACAATGTCTACCAAGCATCTTCCACTTGAAAATTTTGTGTTTGTATTTACCAGCGTTCAGGAGGCCGATAGTGACCTTCATCCCAAATATGACCTTACTTCAGAAAAAACACTTCGTAAAGAATCCAAATCAACTAGACCCTTCCTCTATGGCTCTGTTTCGAAACACCATCCTGTCCTCATCTGCCTGGTCGTGAAAATGCACCTTCAATCTATTTTGAGGCATCTCTTGCCAACTCAACACAACCCTACTTTTGGTACAGAGCACCCCTTGAATGGCCAGAATGTCTGCCAATTTCTTTTTTGTCCTTGTACATGGTTAAAACTTGTTGTACGAAATCATAGGAGATCAAGCTGAATCTATTGAAAGACCTGTAGCAGCCTCCAATGTTTAGAGACATTTTCTAGCTTTGTGCCACAGCTGATTCTCTTGACCGAGTTAATGATTAACTTAGAATCCACTTTGACTATTATATTTTGGAAATTATCCTGCTTCAGGAATTCTAAACATTTGGGTTTTTCTCAGAGCCCTCGGTTCATATTCTAGCAAGCAAGCATAAAGGCGTTGAACCTAGAATCAAATGAATAAATCCTGCCTAACATAGGGAAACTTCCTGAAAAGGCGAATATTGGAAATAATCAATGCTCAAGAGCCATTAATTCTGCCATATTGTTAGTGGTTCTTCCCAAATGGCAATGGAAAATGTAAAGGATACAGTCGTTTTCATCCCTTAACACCCCTCTAAAGCCAACAATACCCAGGTTGCCTTTTGAAGCCCCATCAATGTTGTATTTCAAAAAGCCCTAAGGGGGAGGATGCCAGTAATCCTGCTTAGCATCCAATTTCAGTACCTTCCTATCCAAGCCCTATGGTATAAGCCCCTACATACCCAATTGAAGAAGTATCTACATTCCAGCTTCTGAAGGTGGATTCTTAGGGGAAATACGCACTATAGTACCTACCTTCTCCTTAAGCTATCTTAAGATTTCCTCAAAAAGGCGTTGGTGGAAACTTTTTTCATTTTTTAATATTCTGTTGTTCCTTTCTTTCCATACATTCCATATTATGAAGCTTGGCATTAAAGTCCAAGCTGAGCCAAGAAATTAATAATCAGAGAAGTTTCGTCTCCAGTTGTTTAGGGTGTTGATAATGCTTCCTTTGTCCCTGTCTGTCTATTGGAAAATAGTGTCAAAAGTATCCCACAAACTGGAGGTGAAAATGCAATTATTGAGAAGGTTCTCCATTGTTTCCTCTTGGGCTTCACAGAGCTAGCATCTGGAAGGACCCAGAACACCCCTCTTCCGAATGTTATGCCAAGTCAGAATTTTCTTATGATGTACTAGCCACAAGAAGAGTTGGATCTTCATCCATCCTTGATGCCCCCATAGGTTCTGCCAAACCCCGTCCAGTACATTGTATTCTGGCCCAAGGAGCATGCATTTTTCCTCCTTAAGATGAAGGCGCCTTCATTATTGTTGCCCCATCTAAGTTGGTCATGGACCCCTGTCACTAAAATTTTCCTTTGCTCCAACATTTTTAGAAGTGCCTCTGCTTTTGCTTTCAAGGGGCTATCATCCTTGTAATCTATATTCTTCCAGGTTCTCCATTTTCCTTCAGTATTGGTTTGATCCCAAAAATATTTTATCTTAAATAAACCTTTGGTATGTGTCTCTTTCTTGAGGTCTAGAAGGTCCTCTCTCAACATTGTAGGTTCTTGTTGCCATTTATCCTCCCAAAATAAAGCCAGATTTGCCTCTCTGATTTCCCAGAAGCTATATTTTTGTACTAAGCCTCTATTCTCCCAGGCCTTATTCCAAATGTGTGAGCCCTTTATGTTTCCAGACATCCTTATGTGATCATTATTTTGCCAAGAGTTGGCATATTTTTCTTTCCAGATACTAGTCCACTGAGCCTTTGGGTCTTTTACCCAACACCACCATAATTTTGCCCCTAAAACTTTTCTTCGTACTTCTGGATCATCTAAACCAAGACCCCTATGGTTTTTAAGTTTGTAGATCTTATCCCAGGCTACCAAGGCCCATTTTTTTCTTTCCTTCCCCTTACCCCAAAGAAAGCCTCTTTGAATGGTTCTAAATTGTTGCAAAAATCCTTTTGGAGCTGGAAGGAATGATAGCATGAAGACGTGGATTGATTGAAGAACAATTTTTGTAAGCACTAACTGACCAACCAAGTTTAAAGATCTAATAGTCCATTTCCTGATTTTATCCTGCATCTTATTAATCACCGGCTCCCAAATTCTCTTTTGCAAAGTTTTATCAGTTAGAGGAACTCCCAAATATTTGTAAGGAAGGACATCCCTTTGAAAGCCCATAATTCTAGAGATATTTCTCTGAATAGCAATATTGGTATTAAACAAAACAAATCTTAGATTTGGAGGGATTAACTTCCATACTTGTAGCCATGGAAAAATTACACAGGATTTTTTTATACGCTAGTGCTTCTTTGACCATGGGGATTCCCTGCAGCATGGTATCATCAACAAATTGTTGATGGGTTAAAGCCTATCCAGTCTCAAAAAGTTGGAGACCCTTGATATTACCAACTTCTTTTGCATGCTTGATAGACTGGCCAAGTTCATCCATCATGAGGATGAAGAGAAAGGGAGAGTGCGGATCTCCCTACCTGAGGCCTCTTGAGGGAGTAAAAGTCTTGGAGGGAGAACCATTAACCAGAATTGAAAACCTAGAAGAAGTAACTAGGGCCATGACCCATCTTACCTAGTTATGATCAAACCCAAAAGAAATAAGGACCTTCCTGATGTAGGTCCAATTCAACTTATCGTAAGATTTGGCTGGGTCTAATTACATAATCATTCCAGCCTTCCTATTGCTTGTCAATGAGTGCACCACCTCATGTGCTTGAATGATGTTATTGAGAATTTGTCTGCCCTCCACATAACCAAATTTCTCCACAGAAACTAGAGAAGGAAGAAGTGGTTTAAGTCTATTGGCAACAACCTTGGATATTATCTTGTATAGCACATTGCACAAAGCTATGGGTCTAAACCTATCTGCAGTCTGAGCGTTGTCCTGTTTGGGGATTAGGGAGATGAAGGAAGTATTGAGCACCTTCAAAATAGTTCTATTCATCCTGGAATCTTCCACTACA
Source organism: Pinus taeda (assembly GCA_000404065.3). Classification (NCBI taxonomy): domain Eukaryota; kingdom Viridiplantae; phylum Streptophyta; class Pinopsida; order Pinales; family Pinaceae; genus Pinus; species Pinus taeda. The sequence goes on from APFE031072214.1 coordinate 43,959, forward strand.
TTCAAAATATATTGTTTAACAATATTCCAACAAGCTTTAAAAAAATCCACATTGAAACCATCAGGGCCTGGCACTTTGCCATTCTTCATTTCTTTGATAACCTCACTAACCTCCTCTTCAGTCACTAGCCTATTAAGATTGAAATTATCCTCTCTAGTTACCAGCCTAGTTATATGTCTTGTTAGGTCCCCAATGAAATGATGTCTATCTGAAATGGTTTCCTTTTCTATACCACGAAAGTGCTAAACTAACACTGCTTCAATATCTTCATGGGAATTAAGTAGATGACCTCCCTCATCCTTGATCGAAGAGATCCTATTATGAGATCTATTCACCATGGTGGATCTGTGGGAAAATCTAGTGTTTCTCTCCCCTTCTTTTAGCCATTGAACTCTAGATTTTTGTCTCCAAAATATTTCCTCTTGTTTACATAAATTCTCCCAGTCTTGACGATGCTTGGTGACTTGATCATTTTTGACTTTATCAAAGCCAGCCATGATAACGGCTTCATTGGATTCCTACATTTTATCTTCAATAGATTTTTTTGCTTCAAAAATATTTCCAAATTTATTCTTGTTCCAATCTTTAAGTCTGAGCTTGATGTGCTTTAGTCTTTTGTGTAGCAGGAACATTCTTGTACCCTGAATATGTAGATCTTTTGTCCACCATTTTGCAATGTTGCTAATGAAATCTGGGTGGGAGAGCTAGATATTAAAAAATATAAATGGCCTGTTCCTGGGGTTACCAATGCTCTGAACCTCAAGCTGAATAGGCCAATGGTCCGAGCCTTGAAAGGGGAGAATTCTCACTATCATTTCCTTTTCAGTGAGCATAAGGTCCTCTAAGATTATGAATCTGTCTAACTTTGAGGCTACTTGAGACTCTCTTGCTCTTTTATTGTTCTAATTAAAGAGACCATTACTCGTATTAGTGTCAACTAGCTTCATATTATCTATAAAAGTTTGAAATGCTGAAGATTCTTTGCTTAAAGTTCTGGTTCCACCTTTTTTCTATGAAAGTGATTTGATCATATTGAAGTCCCCACCCATGATCCATGGTACTCCTACATGTCTGTCTCTTAGATGCACAAGAGAATCTAGAAACCTGAGTTTATCATCCATTCTTTGAGGGCCATAAACATTCATGACCAGATGAGTCTCCCTATCTCCCATTGGCTAAATAGCCACTGATAAATAATTCTTACATGCCTCAGCATCTATTATGCCAATCTTTTAGAGGTTCCAAAGAGTGAGTATGCCTCCTGTTGTATTATTTGCTTTGACTTCTAGAAACTCAAACCTATTGAGCCATTTGATGTGAATTTCTTTTATTTTTTGAATGGAACATTTAGTTTCCTGGATAAAGATCATATCCAGAGCTTCTTGTTTCATTCTATTACTAAGTATTCTTTGTTTTCTTTTACTACCTAGACCTCTACTATTCCAATATGTGAACTTCACTATTAAATATTTGTAAAGGAGTAGCTGGTTAGGTCTTTCATCTTACCTGAATCTATCATTAGCTTTCCACGTTCCATCAATAGCTCGTTTTCATTTTTCCTGCCTCTTTTCTTTCCTGGGTTTCTAGGTGTTGATCCTGGTGTAGTTTTCATAGTTTTCACACCTTCGTTTCCCTGCCTTTCATTGTTTCTTTGCCTTTCCAGCCCATTAGCCTGAGTTTTCCATAGGAACAGCTGTTGTACTCCATTGAACTCTTCTTGAGGTAATGAGTCTACCCCTCCCATGGTCCCCTGTTTCAAGAACCCTTCCAGATCTAGGTGTTCTCTATCAAGAATCTCTTGCAATTCCTGGTCCTCCATTTCCATCTCACTCTAGGTCATTTCTTAGTCCATCTCCAGTTCTACATCACTCAGCATAGTCTCTTTCTGTTTATTAATATTTGGTGTTTGTTCACTATCTTCTTCTTTCTCCTTGTCCATTGGGCTTCCTTCCATTACCTGATCTACTTTTATTATCTCTTCTTCTTCTTCGAGTAGTTCGAACCTGTTCAGACTGACCTGTTGCCCTTATGTTTGATGTTTCTTTGGCCCCCTTTTGCCCCCTTTACCTCTATCTCCCACTTTATGAAAGCTTTTAGTATCTTTCATTGTGGTAGCTTTACTTTTGTTCTCTATTTTACTAAGAGGGTAGTCTCTAAATAGGTTCCCATGCTCATGGCACATGTGACATCTAAAAGGAATATGTTCATAATCTACTGTTTGCACCCATTCTTCATCAAAAACATCCAAGATGACCTCATCGAATAGAGCTTCAAAGAGATCCATCTCCACACATATTCGTGCAAAGGAAGTGTATTTTCCCCTTCTGGTGGCCTCAGAAGCTTTGAAAAAACGCCCTAATTTGTTTCCTATGGCAGATAACGATTTTGTTTACCAGTAATCAAGAGGTAGGGAGTAGAGTCTTACCCAGACTGAGACAGAAGTGAAAGTCTCTCGCTCCAGGACAAAATTCATCATCCACGGCTGCATGTAGAGGCTTGCTACTACATAGAAGTAGGGCCCTCCTTCAAACACCCTATCTTTGTCTTCAATATTTGTGAAGACTACACTAAAGAAACCTTTTGACCCAAGATGCAGGTTTATGCTTCCCTTTGGTTTCCAGTGGTATTTAATCCATGTCTGCAATGCCCTTTTAGTGGGCCATAATCCCATGAATTTGCAAATGATAGCATATGTCCGCATGTGGTCCCTGTGCGCTTGCAAAGCAGGATCATTTAAAACTACTCTATGTATGACCTCAGCTTTGGGTTTACAAGGCCCCTTTTATTCTTTGTTTTTTGCTCCTTGTTCCTTGTCTTCTTCCTCACTTTCTTTTGTGCTATTATTCTCCCTTGATTTGGTAAAATCTTGCTCCTCTTCCATGTTATTTTTCCCTTCTCTTGAAGGACCTTTATCAGTTTCTATTGGTTTCTTACCTCAGATGATAATGGCCTGCCTGTAGGAGGGAGTGGAGCTCCCTCCTTTGAGCCCTTCCATGGAGTTCAACACCTGCAGAAGCCTGAAAACCCTAGCTTTTTGTCTGCCGCCCAAGCCCCACAATTTGAAATATCCAGTCCAAATTTAATCTTCATACCTTTATCTTGTTTTCACTCAGCATCTGATTCCATTACTAGGCCTTTTCTCAATCTCAAGGGCTTCCCTAAATTTTCAATGATGGAACTATGAAACTCTATGATCCGGATTTAAACAGGAACGCAATAGATTACAGAGATAACCATAAATACAGAGATGCGATAACCATAAATAAAGAGATGCAGCGGAAATAACACTTCATTTCATTAATGGAAAATACCGAATATGCTTACAACCAGAATTGGAAATAAACCAGCTAGGACTATGGTAGCTTATCTCTGAGAAGAGATGTGCGGCTACATGTCTCTGAACTGTTCCGAACTTTGTGTTACAATGAGGCTCGAAGGCCTATTTATTATTGAGAAACAATGGAAAACCCTTCACATTCCAAAACCGACCCTTAGAAGATGAAACGCCAAATTGTGGGCCCCGTTTTGGGTAAATTGGTACATCAATTTCCCGGGGTCGTAACTTTGGCATACGATCTCCGTTTGACGCGTATGATAGCTCGTTAGAAAGATCTATCCGAGAACTACCATTGTTGGAACGGGCAACATCAGTCCATTGCATGGACCGGTTGCCCCTGGATTCCCAAAAAACGTCGTTTAGGGCCTCAAAACGGCTCCGGAAGTTCAGGACCCGAAAAACTGCTAAAAATAGTAAGTTGTGCTACAATTAAGGAAACTGAAAATGCTGAAAGAGACAATTGTGGGGGTCCAAATGGGATAGGTGGGTGGCCACCAACATCCACCTGGATCACTCTAGCAATAACACTTGCCTCCTCAATACAAACATGATGTTTGGTTTTCTCTGCGTGTGCTGCTAAAGAGGAAGACTTGGTTCTCCTATGTTTAAGGTCAGCTGCATGCTCACTAATCCTTTGATTAATGGAGCGACCAGTCTCACCAATATAAGGGTCCCACCGGAACAAGGGATAATATATACCCCTTTCATGTCCTTAGGGTCGATACGATCCTTCATTAATCTGAGGGACATACGAATGGTGTTAAGGAGCCTAAAGGCTACGGGGATATTATGCTTCTTAAGAATCCTTGCAATCTTATGAGTGGTCCCCTGAACAAATGGAAGATGGACACCTGGAATCCGCTCCTTCAGTTCCCTTTTAGTTAATGAATTCTTGGCAGCTTTGAGGAAATATTTCTGACCCATGTATCTACTATAACCATTCTCAACAAAGACATTAAGGAGATCAGATTTCTCCCTTTTGAAGCTCATTTCACCAGAGATCCTTATGGCACGAGTAGCAAGGGTGTTGAGAACACCCATCTTTTGAGCCGAGAAATAGTGGGAACTAGCATGAAGATACTACTCTGTATGTGTTTTCTTTCAAAACACCTAGTGGGAGAGGGAACCATCACTATTGTTAGAAAGAAGAATATCAAGGAAAGGGAGGAAACCATCAACTTCTTGTTCCTTTGTGAACTTAATGGCCAAGGATTTATTATTGAGATGATTGAAGAAGAGATCTAACTCCTCTTGGCCATGAGACTAGATGACATTGGTGTCATCTACATACCCTTTCCAAAGCTTAGGCAAGAGGTGGGCTGAGTTTAGAGCCTTGGATTCAAATTATTCCATAAAAAGATTTGCAATGATAAGGGATAGGGGTGAGCCCATGGCAACCCCACAAGTTTTCTCAAAGAACTCTCCTTCAAAACTGAAAAAGATGGAAGTGAGGCATATCTCAACTAACCGAGCAATATCAGGATCTCTTAGGCGGTTGATTACCTCCATGGCCTTTTTTATAGGGATGCAAGTGTACAAGAAAACTACATCAAAACTAACAAGAATGTCCCCAGAGTCAAGATTAATGTCCTTGAGCTCCTCAATAAAGGAAGCAAAGTATTTTACGAAGGACTCCGTACAGCCAACTAAGGGCTTAAGCCTTAATGCAAGGAACTTTGCAAGAAGGTAGGTAGGACCTCCAATGGTGTTGAAAATGGGCCTTAGGGGAGCTCCTTCCTTGTATATATATATAATTAAATTTTATAAAATAGTTAAAATCCTTTATGTAAATTCATATGTCCCTTTGACTTTTAATTTAATAATAATATAACTAACTATCAATTTAATAATCAATTAAATTAACTTATTTTTATGCTCCAGGTCTAGTCCAACTAATCGTTTCCCAGTCAAATCTAGCCGTTAGTCAATATAGTTGTTACCTGGTCAAGAATTATAGTCGTTGAAGGTTCTGCTCTAACTATTTAACATGCAAAGCTGGATCTGATTCTTCAATTTGTCCTGACGATGAACCACACTAGTTGGTTCGAAACGCGTCAACAAATGAAATATGATGTGATTTACATCGAAAATTCTCTCATAAACTTCTTCCTCTCTTACACATATATGGATAATAAGATTTTCTCCAGTGTAAAAGAGGTCTCTTTCAATCTAGGAATATGCAACACTTTTCTGTATGATATTATGCTTTACACGAGCAGATAAGTGAGGTGGTAATTTTAGAGTGACTAAATAGTTAGCTATTTCAGCAAACCATAGGGATTTTCTTGACATAGAAAAAAGATGCTTGTCAGGAAAATCATCATCAATAAGAATTGCTATACTAGGATTATTTAATCTTTAAACATAATCTACTACCACATTAGTTTTTCCTAGTCTATCAATAATGGTAATATTAAATTCCCGTAACAATAATAACTACCTAGTCACTCTACTACTAGTCAATGGTTTATTCATCAAATATCTTATTGCAGAATGATCAGTATGCACAAAGACTTCATATCCTGTAATATAATGTCTAAATTTATTAATGGAAAAAATTACAGCTAAAAACTATTTCTTAGTAATTGCATAATTTAGTTCAGTTGGTGACAAGTTTTTACTAATGAAATAAATAACATAATATTGTTTGTCCTCTTCTTGTCCTAAATTTGTGCCAATAGTAGTATCTGAGGCATCAAAGGAAATATGAAATGGCAAGAACTAGTTTGGTCCTCTCAGAATTGGTGCCCGAACTAGTTTTTCCTTCAATGTCTCAAAGGAATGTTGGCAAGTTGTGGACCAAGAAAAAATACTATCTTTAGCCAAAAGTTAGAAAAGGGGGGTAGCTATCCTTGAGAAATTCTCAAGGAATCTCCTATAGTAGCCTACATGTCCTAGAAAACCTCTCACTTCCCTTTGAGTTTTGAGTACAGGAAGACTCAAAATAATTTTATTTTTGCAAGGTTAACCTAGATACCTTTGTCAGAAATAAGATGGCCAAGAACCACTCTTTCCTTGCACATTAATCTATATTTTTTTGTCACTCAAGACAAGATGAGTTTCTTGGCAGTGAAGAAGCACTTTTTCTAGATTTTTGAGGGCTTCTCGAAATGAATCACCAAACACAGAAAAGTCATCCATATATATTTCCACACACTCAAGGTCAACAAAAATGGCCAAGAATTCCCCTTGAAAGAGCTGGGGCATTACATAGCCTGAAGGGAAGCACTTGGTAAGCAAATTTACCCCATGGACATGTAAAAGTGGTTTTGTCTTGATCCTCGAGTGTAATCTGTATCTAGTTATAACCACTGAATCCATCTAGAAATGGAAAGTACTTCTTACCAGCAAGGGTATTAAGTACCTAGTTGATGAAAGGAAGGAGGAAGTCATCCTTGAGAGTGGCTTTGTTCAATTCTCTATATTCAATACAAATGCGCCATCTCCCATCTTTTTTCAAGACTAATACCAATGGAGAGACCCATTGACAGTCAGAAATAGGATAGATAAAATCAACATCTAAGAGTTTTTGTAATTCTTCCTTTACAACATCTCTTAGAGATGGGTTCATACACCTTTGGGGTTATCAGATAGGTTGATAGCCATCCTGAATATAGATATGGCGGGTACAAGTTTCAGGAGGGATGCCTTTCATATCTTCATAGCCCCGTGCAAAGGCATCAAGATGGCTTCACAACAAATTCACAAGATGCTCTCGCTGGGATGTATCCAAGTCTGAACTGATATGCAAGGATTTTCCTAGACTAATCTCAACAAGAGTGGTATCAAGATCAAGAGTACATAGAGGTGTTGCTAGAGATGGTTGCAAGGGAAGTAGGGAGTCATTACTTTCCTAAAAATCTAGACTAAAAATATGACTCAATGACTCAAAATTGTGCATGTTGTCTAGATTGTTCAGGAAGTCTTGAATCTCGTCCTCTTGCAAGAACTTAGGATTATGAGGTATCAAGGAAATAGGCTGAGTCTCCTCATCACTACTTTAGTTTAACCATAAAGTGTCTCAGATCTCCTAAATGGATCTAGCGGGTGGATGCAAGGTGACCCTTTTCCTAGAATCTCCATGGGAAATATACATGTTCCCAAAATGACATCCGATATAAGCATCAACCATAGTAAGCCGTGGTCATCCCAAGATCAAGGGATTTTCTCCCACAGGATTATTTGGTTGAAGCATAATGAAGTCTACGGGGTATTCCCAAGAGTCTAAAGAAATGACCACATCATCCAACACCCCTTCTAGCTTGATTTTAGATCTATCTGCTAGTTCGAGCACAGTGGGAGTAGGACGAATAAGGACAAAACCAAGTTGATCCATGGTTTTCCTGGTCGTAATATTAATGGCCTCCCCCAAGTCTATAAGTGCGTTGGAGACAAGGAAATCACCTATATGAATAGAGAAAACAAGGTTTCTGGGGTCAGTATATTTCTCCATGTGTGTACATCCCATCATTAACTCTATTGCTCTACCAACGAATTGAATGGTCTGTGGTTCTAATATTCTCCTTCCTAGCTTTTTGAGATAGAGTTCCCTAATAATTTTTTTTCAAATGGGGATCTCTTTAATAGATTGGAGCAAAGGTACCTTTATGAAAAGGTTTCTAAGCTTAGATGCCAGGCTAGAGTCAGGAATGAGGTCATTCTTCTCCACAACTGACCTCTCCGGATAGGGAGGTCGGTTGGAAGAAGATGGAAAAGGCTCAAAAGGTATGGGGATAGGCTAGATGGTAACATCTTTTTCAAAATGGTGTTGAGTTTCCTCCTCACCTCTCTTGTTGATAATCACCTTAGGCTGCTTTTGATTTTCTAAGGTTACTATCTTCCCCGATCTTAATTGGAGATCATTGACTCCAACTGACATGGACTGATATTTGGATGAGGAAAGCGGATTTACAGAGTGTATCGTTTGTACTCCTTTGTTATTAGGGTTGGGTAAAGGTTGGGCAGGTAGCTGAGGAGGTAAAAATGAAGGAAATAAAGGCAATGGTGGCATTGGTTGACTCAGCTAAGGTAATGATCGTGGTGGCATTGGGTAAGGTGCATATGTAGGTGGGTATGATTGCATAGGTGCAATATAGGAATGATGTGAATGGTTTCACCCTCTCCATCCTTGTTACCAAGATTGGGAGGGTTGTCCATAATGATATTGGTTCCCATGTTGCCAATTTTGAGAGTGACTAGTGTTAGGATAGGTTTATGGATGTGCATTATAACCAAAAAAATGTGGTGGAGGTTCAGGAGCCATACCTGCACTTACGTGAGGCCAGTTTCTTCGTGCTCCCTTAGCATGCAATGATTCGGCTTCAGGTTGTCCTCCTTCAAGTACAACTTTCAGCCTAGGTATGGAGGGACATTTTTTTTTGGCATGGTTCTTTATACAAATTGTACATTTATTAGTTCCTTTAAAATCGAGAGGACATTCTCTTAAAAGATGTTTTTTTCTACATTTTGGACAAAAAATAGACAATGAATCTTGTTCCTCTACATGTTTCTGCTGAAACTTCAAATAGTCTATTTGTTTACTAAAAATATTCATTATTTCAATTTTCATATTTTCCATTTTGTTTTCTAATCCAATAATCATAGCATCAGTAGATTCAGTTTTCTTATTTCTATTATGAATTCCTTTATCGGATATATATTGGTTCCTTGAGAATTTCCTGCACAAGTCACATATTTGATCAAAATATTTCTAAGCAATATCCCATTGCCCTAACAAATTTAGATTATTCTTAGCATCATCAGTAAGCTCACATAAGAACAAGGTTCTAATGGTACTTAGATAAAATATGTCCTTTGACCTTTGGAGGATGTACATGAATCTCTCCAAGTAGTCCTCCAAAGTCTCATCATCATTTTGCACAATAGTAAAGCTTTCATCTTGAATATCTCTAGTTTTACAATATTCCTGATATTTTGACAAGAACACTCTCTTCATTTGTTCCCAAGAAGATATAGTGTTTCCTCCTAGTCCCATGAACTAGTGGAGTGTTGCGTCCTTGAGAGTTGTAGGAAACAACTTTAACTTTTGGGCATCAGATGAATAATCATAACTTCTACACAAAATAGTGAACTCAAACAAGAAATATTGTGGGTCTTCATGTACCTTACCATAGAAATGAGGAAGAGATGGTGGTGAAATATTTCTCATCTACACTTGTGTATCAGGATCACAATTGGGAATCCAAAAGTGGATTGTTCCTCATTTACCTAATTTTCACTAGTTCCTTTTGCATGGTCTTCCTGATATGCCATTATTTCTCCTCCATGTGAACCACTCTCAATAGGTTGAGAAGGTTGACTATGGGTTTCAATAGTCCCCTTCTTCCCCTTTGTGGGTTGTGTCACACCTAGACCGCTGCTACCAGAGCCCAAGTAGACTGTTCCTCCATGATGAGTCTAGGTTTGTTTGGACTTTATTCCTATAAAATAAGGCCCATTATGAGATTTTATTTCAGATTTATCATTATTTCTTTGGCCCCTAGTGGGCTTCAAACCCCTACCTCTTTTAGGCATTCATTTAAAAAAAATTAACGAAACAAAATTCCAATAAAATGCTACAATTAAAAAAAAATAACTAAACACCTAGAAATTCATTCAAGCAATATAAGCACACTGCAGGAGAAAAATAATAGCAGACTTAACCCTGTTGCAAAAATGGAAAATTATTACCAATTCAAATCGCCTCCACAACAACAGTGCCAAAATGTTGGGGTATAGGAATTGCACTTAAGCAAGCTCCTTCAACACTTAATTGTCAACCCAGGGGTTTCTAAACTTAGAGACGAAGCACAGGTAATGCCAGAAGTGGTATGAAATTTTCCTATTTTTATTCCTAATTCTCAACTGAAACTTTGCAGAATTAAATAGAAAAATTTCAAACGAAATTAACACCAAAGTAATTCTAGTGTTGGAATGTAAAAGAATTCATTTGCGATGAAATCAAATAAATGAACTTTCACACTACTGTAAACAATCTTAATTGCTAATGTTAAACTCGATGTTTCTCCTCAATATAGGTGATGGTAGTTTAACAAGTGGGCCCTTGAAATTATCTGCCTTCTAAATGATTTTCCTTCTCACGCTAAGCATTCATTCCTGTATTGTTGTAATCTTCTTGCAGTAGTGTAGGTACATAACTTATGTGATAAGTGTAACTTGCACTTATACTGAAGACTTATATTTCCCTATAGGGGCTCTAAGCCTCAAGGCTTGGAGCACTGTGTTCTTATAACAAGCCACTAGTCCCTGTACCGGAACAAAGCTTCCTACACCAAATATTCCAATTTTCTTTTGGGAAAATAAAAGAGAATGTTAACTATAAAAAGAACTGCACGTGCGAGTAGAATCTGAAATAATATTTCACACGAAAAGAATGCTTTAATCAACCGAATCTTAAAAAAAAATGTAAACTCTTAAGATGAAAGTGAAAGGGGTTTTGCATGTAAATAAATATAACTCGAAATGGTTCACTATAATGTTTCAAATTACTTCTAGTATCTTTCCTTAATTTGTGAAGTGCAAATACAAATTGAGATATGCAGTAGCATCCTTTTCTATTTCCTGAAGTTATCCTTAATCTTTAAGAATTTGACTTTTAGTATTAGAGATTCCTTCTTGAGATGAAAAATGCTTGCTTCACAGGAATGGATAAAATCATGTAAAAGGAAAAGAATTAAGCATTTGTTGTAAATGAACTAGCGAATGAGGGTGCAAGATCCTGCACGCACTAGTGCAGGAAGGATCTCGTATGCATGATCCAAGAGAAAGAAAACCAATAGAAAAATTATATGAAGCAATTTAATTTAACTTTCACACAATGGATCCGTTCATACTTGAATTTTTTAATGAAATAAATCAAAATTCATAGGCAAGCACGAATTCGAGATTCAAAACGTGCTTCTGTAAATAAGTTAACACACCTTTAAGATAACAAAGCAAGAGGGTACACAAGCTGGGTTGGATGGGCCCTAGCCAACCAACTTGTTTCCTGTTTTAGGAAACAAAAACCTTCAATTCGTTATCAGAAAATCAATGAATAATTATAACACAGAATGAGAAAATCATGGCATAGTTCCTTGTATTAATTACGATCAACAAATATACATTTCAGATCAAGTCCAACTCAGAACGAGGGTGACAAAAAAATTACATATAAACACAAAATTACAATGATCTACTATCACTATCGCTTGCTAGCTTAGCTTTATCTGAAATCCACATTTTATACAACCCTTTGGCCTGTGGCCATAAGCAAAAATTATAGTTTTTCCAAATCAAGCCTTTTGGCTGAAACAAAATAACAACCAAAATTACAAAATTAAGTCAATGGCTATAATAAGGTGCAAACTATTCGTGCTCATAGACTAATCCTCGACCATATCCCTAATTTTCCTTCGCTTTGAGTTCAAATCCGGATGACTACAACCAAACTGGACAACGTGAACCAAGATCCCTATATGAAGTGATCGAACTATTACAGAGATCATGGCGCAGATAGTTGTTGGCAATGCAGGAATCTACCTGCAATAGATTGAGCTAGGATAACGATTAATACTTTAGCTTATCAAATACTTTAGGAAAGTAAATATAAGCTACAAGAAATATTTAAAGGCACGAAATCTATTTAAAATGATAAATAAAGCGACTAATAAACCTTAAACATGAAATATGGAGTTTATGTAGGAATAGACAGTATTCTTGGACTAATGCAGGAACGAGGAGGTTTATGTAGAAAAAAAGAGGTTAATGATTGTGTTTTTGTGATAGGAAGGGGATAAAAATGAGACATTTTGGCCTACCAAAAAGGTGTAAATCATGCTCAACAGAAGGCTAAGTAAGAGAATACAACACAAGTTGTTTTGATAAATGACCATTTTTAATAGTTATGTTCCCAACCCTACAAGTAATGTAGGAATTAACAGTGGCCAACCAAAGTCTTCCTAGAATGATATGATAGCCATTAAATTTGGTTTTAGGCTGGAGGAATAGGAAATCAGTGGGATACTCCCAAGAGAAAATGGAGACCATGACATCATTGTTGACACCTAATCTTCACGATTGGGTGAATTTATGTAAATAATTAAATTAGGAATGTGAACAGTCATTAGGAGATGAACTGAGCAGTCACACCCTTTTGTATATAACAAGAAAATACCTGATGGAATAAAATGAATCAGTTTTACTGCCTATTGGAGTTACTACCTAGTCTGACATGGTATCAGAGCCAACTCCTTGTTTTAGCTCTTATGCTCCTGTAACTCCTCTGTCTGCCATATTCCCTCTATCCACGCATCTGCCTCTATGATGAAGTAAATAAAACGTTTGTTGTAACTAGAGATGTAATTTTTCTTGAATCATCCAAATCTGACAATGTTGTTAAGTGGCAACTTGATCGCTTGGATAGATTCAGAAAAAAAAATCATTTCAAGAATTTGATAATCAGATTCCACATCTTGAAGGGGGGATTCCTATTCTAGATCAACATGTGGAATTTTCTTCTGAAGAACACTCTCCCCCACATGAAATTCCAACAACGGATGATGCTTTAAGTGATGTAATTGATAGAATTGGGAGACTCAATCTTGATTCAGTCCCAACTCAATCAAAAGAGTAGCCTGGACCATATCAGAAAGGTCCCCCAAAGTGGATGACAAAGACACTTGAAAGTGTTCATCCTGATGAAATTGGAAAAACAGGAACCAGAAATTCAAACCGGCAAAATGGAGGTGATGTAGATGACTCTAGTTCACCTGTTGATAAGGATGTTTCTTATGATTGTGAATTGAACTTGTCTACAGATTTTGAACCAACTTCGTTTAAAGAAGCTTCTTCTCATGATGAATGGAAAGAAGTGATGCAAAAGGAGTATGATGCCCTCATCAAGAACGACACTTGGAAGCTGGTTGATCCTCCATTTGGAACCAAACCAATTGGCTGCAAGTGGGTCTACAAGAACAAGTACAAAGCTGATGGCTCACTTGACAAGCACAAAGCTAGGCTTGTGGAAAAAGGTTTTGCACAGAAGGAAGGGTCGATTATGAGGAAAATTTTGCTCCCACAGCAAAATGGGCCACCATCTGGACACTCTTTGCACTAGCAGCTCAGAACGGTTGGAAAGTCCATCAAATGGATGTAAAAACTACCTTCTTGAATGGAGATCTAAAAGAAAATGTTTTTATGTCCCAACCTGAAAGATTTGCTGTGAAAGGACATGAACATAAAGTATGAAAACTTGTGAAGTCCTTGTATGGCCTCAAACAAGCACCATGATCCTGGTATGAAAAGCTAACTGAACATCTTCTGAAACTCAACTTCAATCATTTTGATCTTGATGATGCAACTTTATTTGTCAAGAAAGTTGGCAAAACAGTTGTATATCTTGTGGTATATGTAGATGATCTTTTAATGACAGGGAACAATGAAAGCTATATTGCATCCATAAAGAAAGAATTAGGAAAAAGTTTTGAAATGACTGATTTGGGCTATGTTCATTACTATCTTGGCATTGAAGTAACCCAACATCCAAAATCCATATTTCTTTCTCAAAAGAAATACATTGGAGATTTGTTAAACAGATTTGGCATGACAGAGTGCAATCCTCTTTCTACTCCAATGGAACAAAACTTAAAGCTCACATCTATTGAAGGAAAGGAATTTGAGGATGCAACAAAGTACAGACAGCTTATAGGAAGTCTCATCTACCTCACTACTACCAGACCAGACATTTCATTTGCTGTTGGAATCCTCTCCAGGTTTATGCAAAAGCCTTGTGAGGGACATTGGTCTGCTGCAAAAAGAGTTCTAAGGTACTTGAAGGGAACTCAAGACCTTGGAATCAAGTATACACAGGTGGACGACTTCAGCTTGATTGGATACTCTGATTCAGACTTCGATGGAGACAAAGAAACTGGAGTATCTACTTCAGGATATGCTATGAGTCTTGGATCAGGACCTGTCTCTTGGAGATCACGCAAACAATCAGTTCTGGCAGATTCCACAACAGAAGCAGAATGCGTGGCAGCAGCTGAAGCAACGAAAGAAATTGTGTGGCTCAGGAAAATTCTTGAAGATTTGCAGGTAAAACAAGTACAATCAACTCCACTCATGATTGACAACAACTCTGCAATAAAGTTGGCCAAGAACCCAAAGTTCCATGATCGTACAAAGCACATCAATACTAAATATCATCTGATCCGACATCATGTTGAGGCCAAAACAATCCATCTCCTTCATTGTTCCACAAATGAGCAAATTTCAGACATCTTCACCAAAGCGCTTGGAAGAGAAAAGCTTGAAAGATTCAGAACGATGCTTGGACTCACCAACATCCCTTCAGATTAAGGGGGGGAATGTTGATACCTAATCTTCTGGAATGTGAACAGTCATCAAGAAGATGAACTGATCAGTCACATTCATGTGTATATAACAATAGCTACCTAATGAAATATACGTATCAGTTTTTCTGGAGTTACTCCTGGCCTGACAGAATATGATTGCCTCAACCTCATCTATATCTTTTTCCTATTCAAATAAAGCACTATAAAGAAGCTTAAAGCATTTGACAAGAGGAAACATCACCCATTCTAAATATTTTTCCCAATTTGTACTCGAGAGAAACTAACAACCTTCATAGCCTCCATTTTCCTATAAAGTGAGAGCTTTGTCATTGATAAAGTGGATTAGAATTAAAATCATTGTTATGTTGTTAAGATCATCATTGAGAGAGAGTATTGGAACTAAGAGCTACAGGGGGTCATGCTACAACTTCAACACTTGGTTGTAAGCTTCCTTCTTCTCATTAATATATAGATCGATTTCTCTTCCTTCCAGACTGTTGTTCAATGATCCTTTATATTATGTTTTAGCTTATAATGGTTTATTTAGTGATTCTTAGTTGTTCATTTATGATGATTTTGATTGATAAAATTAATTTTATTGTGTAGGGTTCAGTTTGTTTTCCTGTATGTGTAGGATAAGCCTTTGGATCTAGCTAGCTAGAGCACTTCCCAACTACACTGACAACTCCAACTCATCTATAGGGAAAGAAAAACAATTTCTTCCATAGCATCACTTTGAAAATATTTCTTTATTTCCTATATTGTTGAATGGGTCGTGTCTTAGGATAGTAAATCCCTTATCATGTTTGTCTCGGGTTTCCAAGAAAACTCGAGAGGGTAATTGATTGTTCATTTGAGAATTATTCCCTAGAATAATAAGATGATGAAAAATCAAGTTGAAGCTCATCGATGGAAGGATTAGAACACTTTGTAGTGTCCTACAAACCCAGATATTAGCCATAAATTTGATTTCCATAAGAAATATGAGTGATGCATGTGTAAAAACAATGTTTGAAAAGGATAAGTTCAGGATGGTTCATGGAGTAATGGTATTGGTAAGTGGAGTTCGGATTGAAACTATGTATAAGTTGTTGGGAAGCAATCTTAGTGATGGGTGCAACAATTCTATTGTCTCTAAGAGTGGAGCAAAAGAAGGCAACACTCTAGCAACCTTTGGATAAAATATTATGTTGTGGAATCAAAGACTAGGACATATCAGAGAGAAGGGCCTTCGAGTACTACAAAGTAATGGTATGGTAGAAGGTATGTCTAATTTCTCTTTAGATTTTTATTTTTGTAAACATTTTTTATATGGGAAGCAAAATTGGGTAAGATTTTCCTATGGTTGTATAAGGTTAGAGGGAGTATTACAATTGGCACGCAATGATGCATTTGGACCTAGTTTAGTTCCATCACTAGGTAAATATATATACCTATTACCATGTCACATTTATAGATAACTTCTCAAGGAAAACATGGATATATTTCCCTAGTGATAAATATGAAGTCTTTTACAAGTTTAAAGAGTTTAAACCTCTTGTGGACAATCAAATAGGGAAGAAAATTAAGGTGTTGAGAATAGATAATTTTGGACAATTTTGTGGGAATGAATTCAAAGAATTTTGTAAGAAGTGCACTATCTAAAGGTGGAATACTAATTCATAAACACCTTAATAGAATGGAGTTTCATAAAGGATGAACATGATGCTAATGGAGAAAGAAATGACCATGCTCAACAATGTCAAGTTAGCATACGAATTCAGGGAGAAGCATTAGACTCCGCATGTTATATGGTAAATAGATCATGCTCATCAACATTGCATGAAAAGACTCCACATGAGGTATGGAATGGTAAGAAACCTTATATTACACATCTTATGGTATTTTTCTATGATGCCTATGTATAGGTTCCAAATGAGAATAGGAGTAAGTTGGATAAGAAAGCTAAAAAGTGTATCTTTCTTGGATATAAAGGTGGATTGAAATTTTATAATACTTGGAACCTAGAAACTAAGATGGTTGTTTATAGTTGAGATGTGGTATTTATAGAATTCAAAGATACTTACAAATAGGAAATCCTACAAAGGGAGAAATAACTAGAAAATATAGGCTTTGAAATGAAGGATGATGAATTAGACTTTATAGAAGAATGGGAATCAAAAGAAGGAGAACCACATACTTTGATATTGAGGATATTTTTTTGGGAAAGATGGTAGCTAGAATGGTTTACTCCACTTGATTTCTATTCAAATTTTTCTTTGTTTACTACTAATGATGATCATATTATTGTTAGGGAGGTAGAGGATTTAGAGGATGACAAACTATCAAAAAATTCTGTCATTGAAGAAATGACAACATTAGAAAAGAATAAGGCTTGGGATCTAGTGTAATTGCTAACTAGAAGAAATCCCATTAGAAACAAATGGGTGGTTAAGAAGAATTTTAATGCATAAGGCATAATGGAGGAACATAAATCTCAATCAATAGCAAAGGGTTATTTGTAGGTAGAGTATTTTCCCTTGCTATCAAGTTAACTACTATTAGATATATTTTGTCTGTTGTTGTTGATATTGAATTTGAAGTATAAAAGATAGATGTGAAGACAACATTCATACATGGGATTTGAAGAAGAAATGTACATGAACCAACCAGAAGGTGGTAACACTCTCACCTGACCCCTACTAAATATATCGAGTTGTGGTAGGTGCTCCTTATTGCATTGACCCAACCTCCAAGATCTATTATGAAGATGGCATCACAAAAATCCTCTTTTTACAACTTCTTCAAATATCACAACAAATAAAAATATCATGTTCAACTCATCGAGAGATTTTTGACGACATAAAGTTTATCTCAAACTGATTTTTGGATTGAAAGTTATGACCTACTGAAGTTATACCAGTTATATAATGCTATGTGGCTTATACATGTAGCCCCAACCATGTCTTCGCGAGTAGTTCCACATCATGCCACATCACCTTGGGCAAGATTTCCATTTTTAGAGCACCAATCAAATCAAGGTCATTCTAATGATGGGTCATATTTGGTTTCAACCCCCTCGGTTAATTTCCAATAGGGCCCTCGGATGAATAGTGGCCATTAATCAGTCCCACGCCCCAAATGAACAGTCTGAAAGTGGTAGCTAATTAAATGGGGGACACACGGGAGGAATCCCCATGTCAGACCCTCCCTGCACCCCTCTCCCCTTTCAACCCACAGTGGACTAGGGGGGCCCTGGGGTGATCACAGACAATTGATATGAGCTCATCATGATCATGTCATTCAAATGCACTTGTTTGATAACAAGGCCCAAGGAATCAAACATTTATAGGTTTCTATGTGGTCCACAAGTGGTCCTTATCATGCCCGTGTGACATTTCCATGTCAAAACAAGCTTGATCTCTTATTATTTTATGTTATATCCAATTCACAGACAATCTAAGGTGTCACACAATTATTTGATGTTGACACTCCCCAACCCCTAGACTTACGAACGTTATACAAAATTCACAAAATATTGTCCTAAACTCATTTAAAATATCTTCAATCAATGAACCCTCGTACACATCCAAATTTCCCTAGATCTTGGATGCAATCTCGACTTTATGAAAGGAAGATATGTCCCTTATGCAAATAAAAAGTCAACATGGGGTCCACCCCAGATCTCCACTTATAATTCACATTTACTAACAAATAAAGTTTGGAGTACATCTAAACCATTTTCAATGTGTATATTCCTTGTCTATCTAGATGCCTGATTATTAGATGCATTCATGTGTGGGGTTAAAAATATGCCCCCTCGGTATTCAAATACAAAGTACACTTAAGGGGATCATTTGATCTTGAATAACTTTAGATACATCAATACTTGGGAAAATAAATAATATCCAACCTAGATGGAAATTCCATAAAATGGAGCATTCTAACGTATCAACACTTGTACAGAAGGAAACTTGAGGGAAATTTACTAGAATTTCCTGAAGAACCAATGCTTCTATCTAAACACCAAATTTCCGAGACAATGGCCCAAATATCGAGAATAAACCTTCAGAGATACTAGGTCATGCCCATAAGAGTCCAATGGAATTAACAAATCTTAACTTCCCATATATCTTGAGCAAAAGAGAGAAATGGATCCAAAGGGCATATTTTGCAAGAAAACCACTAACCATGCATACTCTGTGAAGCTTAAAACATCACAACAATATACATGTGTGCATAACCATAGAATACTCACACAGATCTTAAAAATAATGATTATAAGGTTTAATCAAATATTTATTTAACACATAGCATATAATTTATCCTCTTCATCTATGAGATAATCTACAATCACAAGTATTGTAGTGAATCATCAAATTTGCTAACATGTCAGATAATTGAAACACTAGTAATAATAGATTGATTGAGTGGCCTCATATAATCAACCATATTCATATAAGCAACCCTACAATTCATGAATATATTAGCATTCACATAATGCTAGAAGTTCATCATGACCATAAAGAAATATAAGACACTCTATCCTCCATGAACATTAGTAAATTCAATAACCTTTCATGAGTAATGTTGAATCATAAATATTCTTGTAACATATTACCAAATTTCATCATCCATAGTTCAAAAATATTCAAGTCATTATACTTATCTAAATAAATTGAAATGGTTGGTAACTAAAGGAGGGAATTCAACTCTCCACCCAACCATAGGCCAACTACACGAAAATATTTCTTGTAGTTGACCACTCTAAATCTGGCTCCAAAATATGAGGGGATGCTTACTCAAGGAATGCATTTAAGGATCATTTATCATATTGCTCAGTTCAAGAGTCAGAATCTAATCTCTAAGTGGTTTATCAGTTTTATTTTAAAGGCAAGCACTGTAATAACATGTAGCCCACTATTCTGATGATTTATCAACCTTCCTGACAAGAATTATTATCCTTACAACAAGCACATCAATGGTTTAACATCCTATTCAACAAGTACTAAGGGGTTTATAAACTCATTCAACAAGAACTTAGTGGTTTATTAGCTTACTTAGAAAGCACTTGTAGTTAAATCCTCCACTGATCCTTCCACTAGCTATCTAGCCTTAGACACCATAGTCCAACAACCTCATCACCTCAATTCTAGGGGAACACACCCCAAATTTCAGAGTAGAGATCTTAGTTTTAACTCCAACATTGCAGATGTGCTCATGCTTAGTATTTTTCAGTTCTTTCTCTATTATTCTCTCTTCTCCTCACTTGTTTATTGCATCTTGTTTTTCCTAGAGGCCATTTGTATCTTGCGATATTGTTCACTTTTTCATCCCTCATGTCATGGGATAGAACATCTA
Source organism: Pinus taeda (assembly GCA_000404065.3). Lineage (NCBI taxonomy): Eukaryota > Viridiplantae > Streptophyta > Pinopsida > Pinales > Pinaceae > Pinus > Pinus taeda. The sequence continues at coordinate 63,993 of APFE031072214.1, forward strand.
CACTTTCCTCCACCCAATCACATTTTTGTCATGGGACAAAAAATCTACACTTTCCTCCATCCAATCACATTTTTTTCATGTGTCAGGTGGTGGCTTAGTCTATTATGCCACCTTCTCTTTCACTCCCTCCAACTTGGATTTGTGTGTCCCTCTCTTTAAGCCAATATTTCATATTTTTATCATCTTCAAGGAAAACAATTTAATACTTGTTTTTTTTTTTTTTTTTTTGTCTTAACCAGTGACATTTTCCACATTTCCCTTTACAATTATAACCACATATTCAAAAATAGGGGGTAGCAAGGAGATTCTATTATAAACTCCATCCCCTTAAAGAACACCATCCTTGGTATTTCTATAACTAGAGAGAAAAAGAACAAAATTAGGCTTTATAATCACAACTCTTACATCTACTTAATCATTAAACAAAAATGGGTATAGTGCCCTTATTTTATTTTCCATCTCCCACGTGGATTAATCGGGTCCAAAGTGCTTCCATTGAAATTTGACTTGTTCTATTACTCGATTCTAAAGCATGGAATACCTCTATTCCACAATGCATATTGGTTCTGATTGGAACTCTCCCTAGGGTTCCACCTGTATCACAAACTAGTGAATAATATGATTAGTGTCATGTACATACTTATTAAGTAAAGGAATGTGAAAAACACCATGTGATTTAACTATGGGTGGTAAGTCCAATCTATAATCTATTGGCCCTCTTTCCAAAATATGAAATGGGCCACAAAATCTAGGTGTCAACGGTCTAGATTGACTACGGAATTACAATATTTTACAAGGCAAATTTTCATCTATTTTTAGCTTCAGTGGCTCTGCCCCTGAACCCCCACTAGGGAGGGAGTTCATTAAAAGCAGTCATCACCCCCCTTGAAAGCTATCGTATGGGTGGAATTTTTGCCCCATTTAGTAATTGGGGTCCAACACGACTGAGACCTTTGAATCAAGAAGATAATCAAGCACCACACCCAACAATATCCCACTTAGAGATTGATTATATAAACTCCATTGTTGCTTCACTTGCTAGACAATGACTCCACTTGGACTTGGTTGTTTCTCATATTCACCATCATACTTGAAGACTAATTGAAACTAAGTAGAATCTCAGTTTCTCCCTGGTTAAAACTTTTTTTAACATATATACAAGATTCTAGCTAGTGTGTATCTTTTCCAGCTTCAATTTTCCATCTTCCAATGCTGTCCGTATGAAATGGTACTTGATTTGTATATGTTTAGCCTTGGAATGAACAATTGTTTTCTTTGCAAGATGATTTCACTCTAGTTGTCACTGTATAACCTTCCTGTCTCCTGCTTCTTTCCCAATTCATCCATAAACCTTTGTAATCAACTCATTTCTTTATTAGCCTCTGTGGCAGCAATATACTTTGCTTCCATTGTTGAAAGTGAAACAATGTTTTGCAATTTTGAAACCTAACTAACAATTGTTCCACCTACAGTAAAAACATACCATGTGGTGCTCCTCATGTTATCTCTATCACCTACCATATCTGCATCAACATATCCCTATAGAGAAATGTTTGAACCTCCAAAGCATAATGCTTGATTTGTGGTACCTCTCAAATACCTGAGAATACACTTCACTACCATCCAATGCTACTTTTCCTGGATTGTTCATATACCTACTTAGAAATCCCACTACATGTGCAATACCAGGTCTTGTGCGTACCATTGCATACATTAAGCTTCCAACTAATAATGCATAAGGAAATTTACACATATAGTCCATTTCTTCTTGGGCCTTAGGACAAATATCCTTACTTAGTTTGGAATGGCTAGCCAAAGGTGTACTATTTGGTTTTGCATTCTGCATATTAAGTCTTTCCAACAACTTTTCTATGTACTCACTTTGACACAATGTTAATTTACGATTTATCTTGTCTCTAGTTATTCTCATACCAAGGATTTGTTTTGCAGCAACCAAATTCTTCATTGCAGATGAATTTACTGATATTGTTTTAGCACATTTATTTAATGCATGTTAGACCCTACAACAAGCATGTCATCTACATACAATAGAAATATAATATAGATTTCATCATTTTTTTTAGGATATGCACATGGTCAAAGTGACATCTATTATAACCTTGTTCAGAATAAACGTGTCAAATTTTAGATACCACTGTCTTGGAGTCTGTTTAAGAAATACAAGTTATTCTTCAATTTTCACACTAATCTCTCATTCCATTTGACCTCATATCGTTGTGGATGTTGCATAAATATTTCTTCCTCCAAATCCCTATGGAAAAAGGTTGTCTTTACATCTAACTTCTCAAGATGCAAATATTTTGGTGTCACTAGACTTAAAATAGTTTTGATTGAAGTCATTTTAACAGCAAGAGAAAAAATTTCATCAAAGTCTATAACTTTCTTCTATGAAAACTTTTAAATTTTCTTATTGTTCTATGTTGTATTAGTTACTTTAGCCCAATTTAATTCATCATTAACAATGCATCCAATTATTAACAGTATAAACAATCATAAATTTAATTGAAAAAAGAACAATATATGTAGTGACAAAGAAGACAACAACACAAACATAAGAGGCAACAGATTGGTCCAAGACCAGGGAAAAACCCCACAAGGTGGAAATCGTTTGATATCTTATTCTTTAATAGATAGTCATAAAAGGTTTTCAACAGAGAGTACAATGAGCCCTATACATATGTTTGTAGCGAATATTTCCAAATATGATCTACATATCTACAGATCTATATAACAAGAGAGAGAACCAGATCACTAAAGCCAACTGTAGCAAAAAGGTCAAACCCTAGGTCTAAACTCTGCACGCTCTCATCAAAATTGATTGTGTACGCTGGAAAATCCCTAGATGCTCTCTCGGACATTGTGTGAGAGCGTCTATGACTGCTCGGATGCTCTCAAGAAGACTCTGTGCATGCGTATAAGATAAAACACACCAAGAACCCTTGGATGCTCCCTTACAGTTATTGTGTGTGCATTCAGTACGACCTGGACACTCTCTTACAATTATTATGTGTGCGTTCGATATGACCTAGACATTGTCAGGACCACTCTGTGCTAGCGTTCGAGGACTAATGCAACCTGATTTGTCTCTAAACCCCTGGACGCTCCCATAAGCCTCTGTGCCAGCATCTAGGTATCTTTGGATGTTTTCTTGACCACTGTGTACCAGCGTCCAAGGAATAAAATGCCTAGTTTTGTGCCAATGTCCAGAAACTAGAAAACCCTAAGTTAGAGTGAGCCTCATGCCTGTAATTTTAGACCCTTGTGTGAACTCCTTCCATTGAACCTGTGGGAACCAAGAAAAACGAGAAGAATAGAAGATGGCTTGATCATTGTGATGAAATGAGCTTGAGGCCACTTCTATTTATAGGCTTTCTTGAGGGTCCACTTGGGGTTAAGGCTTACCTAAGAAATTACACATGTGGTTAGGGCCAACCCTTTCCATAATGCATGTATCGATAAAATAATTCAAAAACTTAACTTTTGCTTGACAAAATTGGGTGATCTTTAGTTCGATTATGGTCCTCTTGAAAATAGGAATTTAATGCAAGCATCATCTCAGTCATCTGAGTTGTCTAATGTTGAATTCGACCCTAGTTGCAAAAATTAAAACTCCCTCTCAGCTAGGAAGAATTTCACCTATCAATATATGTCAGTTGATCTTGACATCATCCTATCATGTTGTAATAATGCTTTGACTATCTCTGTTCAACTCTATTTGCTGAAACTTTCTCAAATCTAAAAGAAGAAGAATTGGGGAGAAATAACTTCCAACCATACCGAGAAATAGGATAACTCATCATACAGGGGAGCACATCTTCAACCTTGGAATCTCAAAAGGGGAGCACCATCTCAACCCAATCCTATTTCCTACCAATCTTCCCATAAATGACTCTCAACAGTAATGTGGTAGAACACATGCATCATAATCGGTTGGGTTGTACACCCTAGGTACACTCTCAACTTCTTGGCCAAACGAGGAGTGGTATTCCCAACAAGCCTTGCTTATCGTTATGATGCCAACTGGGGTGTACTATTAGGATCTCCGACACATAGGAAATAGTTAATTATAACTTGGTCTAGTGTAGAGTTCGGTAAAGCGTGTTTCTTTACTATGTACATTTGTAACTTACAATCCGACGGTCACGATATTTTCCAGAAATGAAGTGATTTGACGGTTCATTCTCTCCTCAGTATTAACGACACTTGATCTGTGGCTTAACACTTTATTGGTCCATGATCTTATTTAAAGAGCATGGAGGGTCATTTGTAAGGTGACCGTTCATGAGAGAAGCTTATGTAAATTTTCTCTCTTACATTAATAAATTTCCTTAAGTGGTCGAGTTGGCTCAGTTCATGGACTGTTTCCCTTTTTGAGGGTTTTAACCACGTCAAGAATACTAGTGTTGTTAAAATTTTCAACTAGGGACAAATTCCATGTGGGTCATCTTATTTATGGCAGCTGATATTTTCTTGGATCCCTCTCATCGAGAGGTGTAGGATTGATCTAAAGATCATCTAATTCCGATAAGTATTCATGGAGTTATGAATTTATTTGTGTTATAAGACAATTTGTCAAGGTCGGCCAACAACTAAATAAACCCCACATGTGCTCAACGTTTTAGTATAAAAGGAGATGACTTGAGATTCATTTCACACACACTTCTATCTTGATTTCTCTCCACTTGTATTGGGTTTTAGTGGAAGAGAAATCTAGGAGTGGGAACCTTAGATGTTGGAGGAAAAGAGGCTTCCCTAGCCGCAGTCAAGAAGAAGAAATACACTACCCTAATCTAGAGGACACTATCAAGAAGGAGCCCTAAACCTATATGCTGGTCCCTACTAAAACATAGACCTAAAGGTTGCCCTAATGCAGACCTAAAGGTTGCCCTAACGAAGACCTAAAGGTAGCCCTAACGAAAATCTGAAGGTAGCCCTAACATTATCAAAGAAGGATCCCTAACCTAACTTAGAGGATGCAGTCATATCCCAATCCTCCATGCTATCTAAAGGGTAATCAAGAGGAGGATATACACTACCCTAATAGGTCTTAGCTGCAACAAAATCCATGGGTCTTTTGGAGGACCGAGCTGCTGTTAGGAGGGCCAGTATGCTAGGCTAGAAGGCCGCAATACAAGGTCTACTTCAACAAAAGAAGAGGGGATGTTAAGGTCACCCTTGTGAATGTTGGAGAACAAAGGAAAGGAGCTTGGATTTGCTCCTTGAGAACTGTGTGAAGAGGCAACAAGGTCTGTGTGAAGGCTACCCTCAAAGAAGGTTGTTCTGGATTATGGGAGAGCAATGGAAAACAACATGTTGGGACAACACATTGATGGGATAGCAATGTCATTATGGACAATAGCATGTTGGGAAAACAATGCCATTATGGACAAAAGCATGTTGGGACAACACAATTGCATAGCATGACTATTAGGGACATCAGTTATAACAATATAAATAGGCAACAATGGCAAGCATCGAGCTACAAGGGACAACAACATGATAAATAGGACAACAACAAGAGCAAGATGTAGCAAGAAAATGGGACAACTAGGCATGTTGCTTAGTATAGTATGGCACATGGGACAAATGTGGCAACATGGTGCAACAATGGCACTTGGGACAACAATGCAGCATAAGGTGCAGCAGTATGATGTGTGCAGCATGGTCATGAGGTCCAGCATAGTGATGATGGGTGTAACACAGTGAGGTGCAGCATGATGACGAGATGCAACACAATGACAGGTGAAGGAGTCACCTTGGAGAATAAGTTCAAGCAGCAATTCTTCAACTGATCTCATGTATTATCTTCTTAGAGATGATCTATGCTCTTATCTAGATAAGTCAAAGTGTTGATTTCTATTGTAAATGTACTATCTCTCTCTCTCTCTCTCCACTGAACTATTGAAGAAAATATAAGAATAATTGATCAAGGGTTTCCCCACATTGGGGTTTGTCCCTGGATAGAGCCACATCCTGTGTCCTCTTTTCTTGGCTTGTCTTCTGCAATTTATGTTTATGTTCTATCTGCAATTTACTTTAATGCTGATGTGATTGCTAATCTGGAGAAAATATTGATCTAACTGTGAAAATTGAAATAAATTTCTTTAAGCATAGAACACACCTAAAATTAACATGGTATAAGAGCTGAGATGAAGAAAAATCCCAAGCAAGAGTGAAAGAGCAATCACCAAAGACTATTGGGAAAGAACAAAAGGATCAACAATTCCTCATCCCTCTTCAAATTCGCCAAGAATGAAGTCGAAGCAGATAATATTATCAGAATGGTGCAACAGAAGCTTCTAATGGCCTACCTAAAAGATCACTTCAATGGGAAGTTTGAATCTAAGGGTGGAAGGAAAGATAAATGCCTTATTTGTAATAAGTTTAGACACTATGTGAAGGAGTATCTAAAAGGCAAGGACACATCTCTTGATGAAGATAACAGTCATTCTAGGGACATCTTAAATGATCGGAGGAATGACAGGTAATGCAGGTCATCAAGGAAACAACTGAATCTTCAAGAAAGCAAGGAACCCTAGGTATGCAAAATCAAATGTTGTTTCTGATAAGATAAAGAAGCATTATCTTGTATTGGCCCTCTCCTTCAGATTCTTTGGGAATCTAGCTTATTGATTGTAGTGCTTCAAGGCACTTCATCGGATAAAAGGGTGCTCTCTCTAATTTGGTAGAGATGGAAACAATCACGGGACTACTTAGAGTCGATACCACCTATCCCGGAAAGGGTGTAGGGAATGTTACCCCTCAATTAAATGAGGGTAAATCGATTCATTTACAAGAATCTCTTTTATGTACCTGATCGCAAGAAGTACCTGGTGTCCATTTCGCCAATGGAAGTCAAAGGTTTTAGGGTGGCATTCATCGATAGAAAGGTACGTGTTTGAAAATAATTTTTTCAAAGATGATTTTACTCATGGGTTCAAGGTTGGCGATTTGTATCAAGTTGCAGGAAGTCCATTGGGGACCATGTCAGTTGACACATCTCATCTATAGCACTGGAGGTCCACTTTATGGGGCCTTACTCGATGTGAGTCAGATGGTGATAGGGATGCCTAAATTAAAAAAAAGAATGAAGGTACATGTCTGAGATGTATCGAAGGAAAATATTACAAGGGGACCATTCCCCCCATGTAGTAGGTCCATAGGTTTGGAACAACTCGAGGGGTTTGAGATTCATGATTGGGAATCTCATGTATATAGGTGGAAGAAAGCCCTCTATGGCTTGATGCAAAATACCTCAGGCGTAGTATGAGAGGATTGATAGTTGTCTGATGAAGCTGAGATTCATTGGGAGTGAAGACGATTCAAACCATTGCTTGAGGGTTGTGGATGATAAACCTCTCATACCAGCACCTTTTGAGGACAACCTATTTCTGACATGTGCAAACCCTTTCATTTTGCAGAAGAAAGAGGGAGTTGGATTCCGGATGTGGAATGGTAAACTGCAAGCCCATGACTATGTCGGGGATCTTAAATTTTAGAAGTTATATTGTAGTGATGTCGGACCAGATTTGGGAAATGCCTCTGAATTTCATAAACCCATTCGCGTTGATGTTCTTGGTGAACTTCCGTCCGAAGTTATGATTTGCAGTTAGTATGATGAGTTCATATATGGTTGAGCCACACTGAATTGGTGCCAACAGTATTCTGAGATATCTTTGGGGCACAATCTCTCATGGATTGAGATAAATTGTCGGAAATATGAAGTTGCATGATTATTCGAACGCTGACTGGGCAGGTAGTGTGGAGGATCGCAAGAGCACTTATGAGTGTTGGTTCCCTTTGGATTCTCCTTCGATATCCTGGATGAGCAGGAAGAAGAAGTCGGTTTCTATAAGCACCATTGAGACCGAATACATAGCTACAAGTATCATCTCCTATGAAGCTACTTGGTTGTGGAAGCTCTTCAGAGAGATGTTTGTACACATGATGGATACCACTGTAATCCTCTGTGTCAACTAGGGGGAGATTCGATTGTTGAGAAATCTTGTATTCTATAATTTCTCTAGCATATAGACATCAGATACTACCTTATTTGGGATATGGTACGTCGATGAGCGAGGAGGCTCCATCGCATTGAGACTGATGTATAGGTCGCAGACATTCTGTCTAAGCCCCGAGGAAAGGTCAAATTTGTGACTTTCCAAAAATACTTGGAGTCATTGAGAGACCTTCTTATGAGGGTCCTACATGATGCATGCATTGAACTTTGGCAGCTCCGGGGGGCTTGGGGTACTGCTTGGAGAAATGAGTGACCATAGGAAGACCCACCCTCCCCTAATGGTGCACTGTGTATAGGGTGAATGGTTCAACCTTCCCCCGTTATACCCCGTGGTGACTTAGGGACAAGATGAGTGGTTCCCGTGTCGAGGCATCCTACCCATGCGATCTAGGACTCATGGGAAGTACCCCTCATCTGGTCAACGAGTAGGGAAATGGGGTTAGGGACCATAGTAGTACTATCGATGGACGCATCGTTGTATCTACCGTACTCCCTATGCTAGGATGACCTCCATTAATCTAGGAACAATGAAACTGATCTAGGATCAGTTTGAATGGTTTGAAACACTCTCTTGTGATATTGATCTAGGATCAATAAAACTGACTTCGGGTCAGTAAGAGTGATATGACACACTCTCTTCATATGGAACTAACTTCGGGTCAGTAGATAATGGTATGATACATTCTCTATCAATTATTCTTCTTCATGGTTCAACATAGCAGGGTAAAATAGAGTAAATGCAGGGCACTAATGGCAGAGATAGTACAATCGAACAAATGGATTAGTGGATGGAGTTCTCCCTAGCTGAGAGGGAGAGTTAAAATTGGAAACTATGGCCAAAATCCATGTGGGTCATCTTATTTATGGAATTTGATATTTTTCTTGGATGCCTCTCATGGAGAGGTGTAGGATTGATCTAAATATCATCTGATTTTGATAAGTATTCATGCAGTTATGAATTTATTTGTGTTATAAGATAATTCGTCAAGGTTGGCCAGCAACAAAATAAACCCCACATGTGCTCAACATTTTAGTATGAAAGGAGATGACTTGAGATTCATTTCACACACACTTCTATCTTGATTTATCTCCACTTGTCTTGGGTTTTAGTGGAAGAGAAATCTAGGAGTGGAAGCACTAGATGTTGGTGGAAAAGAGTTTTCCCTAGTTGCAGTCAAGAACAAGAAATACGCTGCCCTAATCCAGAGGACGCTATCAATAAGGAGCCCTAAACCTATACATTGGTCCCTACTGAAACGAAGACCTAAAGGCTGCCCTAATGAAGATCTGAAGGCAACCCTAATGTAGATATGAAGGCAACCCTAACACTATCAAAGAAGGAGCCCTAACCTAACCTAGAGGATGCAGTCATACCCCATTCCTCCATGGTGTCTCGAGGGTAATCAAGGGGAGGATATACGCTGCCCTAATATGTCTTAGCTACAACAAAAGCCATGGGACTTTGGGAGGACCAAGCTGCTGTTAGGATGGTTGGTATGCTAGACTAGAAGGCCGCAATACAAGGTCTACTTCAACAAAAGAAGAGGGGACGTTAAGGTCACCCTTGTGACTATTGGAGAGCAAAGGAAAGGAGCTCAGATTTTCTCCTTGAGGATTGTGTGAAGAGGCAACAAGGTCTGTGTGAAGGCAACCCTCATAGAAGGTTGTTCTGGATGATGTGACAACAATGGACAATAACAATGGACAACATGTTAGGACAACACAATGATGGGACAACAATGCCATTAGGGATAGCAACATGTTGGGACAACACAATGATGGGACAACGATGTCATTATGGATAATAGAATGTTGGGACAACACAATTGGGATAACATGACTGTTAAGGACAACAACTACAACAATATAACTAGGCAGCAGTGGCAAGCATGGAGCTACAAGGGATATTTGCATGATAAATAGGACAACATCAACAACAAGATGCAGCAAGCAAATGGGACAACTAGGCATGGTGCAATAATGGCACATGGGACAACAATAAAGCATAAGGTGCAGTAGTATGATGTGTGTAGCATGGTCATGAGGTCCAACATAGTGATGATGGGTGCAACATGGTGCAGCACGTTGAGGTGCAACATGATGGCGAGATGCAACACAATGATAGGTGAAGGAGTCACCTTGGAGAATCAGTTGAAGTAGCATGCCTTCAATTGATATCATGTATCATCTTCTTAAAGATGATCTATGCTCTTATCTAGATAAGCGAAAGTGTTGACTTCTATTGTAAATGTACTATCTCTCTCTCTCTCTCTCTCTCTCTCTCTCTTTGTTGAACTATTGAGGAACATATAAGAAGAATCGATCAAGTGTTTCCCCATATTAGGGTTTGTCCCTGACTAGCGCCACATCTTGTGTCCTCTTGCCTTGGCTTGTCTTCTGTGATTTATGTTTATGTTCTATATGCAGTTTATTTTAATGTTGATGTGATTGCTAATCTGGAAAAGATATTGAGCTAACCGTGAAAATTGAAATAAATTGCTCTAAGCATAGAACATACCTAAAATTAACAGGTGTACTGATCTGTGATCTATTTGTGAGCAGTGTCACTTTTTGTTCTATCGAAGGAACTTACCCTATAAATTCCTACATGGTATCAGAGCTATTTGAGGGTCGCATCCGTTGGTGATACAAATTCGAAGCCAGTACAACTGCATCTTACTGTCGTTTCCTAGATCTATTGTTTCTGACCACTTTCGGGTCGAGAGGACTACTCTAGTGTGTTAGGAGCATATGTTCCAGTGAGGAACCCCTTTTGTTTCACACGAAAAGGTTTCTGGTAGCCCTAGCTATGACATTTTTAAGATCTGGAGGTATACAATCTTTATTTGCAGTTTTAGTTATTTATCTCTTTGTTTATTTTGGTTTATTTATCTCTCTATCTTTTTACTACCAGATATACACCATTCATTTCTGCATATGGTATTTTTCCCTACGACTCTATGCGATCTAGGCAAATCATAAACAAAAAGGAAGTATTTTTCTCATGCGTATGCTCTTTTCCATCGCGCCTTAGTGTGATCTCGGAAAATCAGAAACATTGAGGAAAATATTTAGTTTTCAACGAGAGCTAATGTCAAGCCACAATGTTTGGTTTTTTTTGCATGTCCATGTTGGGTTGTGTGGTTTTTTGATTTGTAGACAAAATGAGATTTTTCAAGTAAGCATGCACCCCAAAGCTTCAGTGATTAAAGAAAAAAAACCCCGTTCCTCTTTTCCAAAAATTACTAACCTTTTAAACTAGCTCACTTGGTCCAAAATTACTTTATGAGAATAAAGGTCTTGGGTTCAAGTCTTTCTTTTTGTTGAGTTACTTTTTCAAAAAACACATGTAACTTATGCTTTAAAGTTACTTTATGTAAAAGTGTTCTCACCCATTATAAAAAGTGAGTCACTTATAACCATAAAGTCTGTTTATATTTTATTTAAGTTACAATTTAGTGGGTAGCTCATAAAGTACCATTGTAAAAGTGACTTTCACTTATTTATAAAAGTGGGTGACATAAAATATTTTTCTTAAAGTGAGCTAATTAGATTGAGTTTGGAGGGGGAGGGGGGTGGACGGGTGGTGGGGAATTTTTTTTTAAAATATAACATTATCATTCACTTCCACACATTCACGTACTTCGTCGGCATCTTCAACAACTTTTCTTCAAAAAGCCATAACTTATTCATCCGGAAGTCGTTTTTAGAGCCGTTTTTTTTTAATCGGCTTAGTTTTTTGAGATATTTCCATTGGAACACTTAGTTTCAACATCTATAACTTTAGTTTCTGTTAAAATGGAAATTCCATGCCAAGTTATTATTGACAACACCAACTACTTCCAATGGGTGTCCTACATGGATGATTTACTTAGAAGTAAAGGTCTTTATAGAATAGCCTTGGGCCAAGAGTCTAAACCTAAAGATTAAGATAAGGCAGTCAAATGGGAAAATAAATAAGATCAAGCACATGATTGATAGGGATGTCTATTTTTCTGGACCTTATATTCCATGTCATAGAACTTGATATCCCTGATGAAGCAATGAAACAACTCAATAAAATTTTACAAGGTAAGTTCCTTAGATAGAACACCAAGGGACACCACTCACAAACAAATCACACATCAGTACACCAATATTCTTAATAGCACCAACTACTTCCAATGGGTGTCCTACATGGAGGATTTACTTAGAAGTAAAGGTCTTTATAGAATAACCTCAGACCAAGAGTCTAAACCTAAAGATGAAGATAAGGTAGTCAAATGGGAAAATAAACAAGATCAAGCATGTGGATTCATAGGGATGTTTATTTCTCTAGACCTTAAATTCCATATCGCAGAACTTGATACCTCTGATGAAGCAATGAAATAGCTCAATAAATTTTTTGGAATTAAAAATGAAATTAGAATCCATCAACTCAAAAATGAGTTTCTTACATTAGACCCCAATAATTTTTATTTCATTGAAGATTTTTTGTCCAAGTTCAAGACTCTTAGACTTATCTTGGAAGGTGTTAAGGTTAAGAAAGAAGATGGTAGCTTTATCTATTCCATTCTTATTAAGTTAGAACCATCCTACTCTGTGTTTGTTTCCACCTTCCATTCTACTAGAGAAGCCTTTATTTCTCAATGACAAGCCTACAAGTCCTCTTCTTTTGATGCCTTTTGTGATTCTTTAATAAGAGAACAAGAAAAACTCTTACATATTGGTCTTCTTAATCTTGGAAACTCTTCTAAGAAAGCCTTAGCCACCCAACAACAACCAAGTTCAAAGAATACTAAGAAGCACCATCCTAAAAGGAATGGTACTAAACCAACCGAGGGTCCTAAGCACTTTCAGTCTCAAAATGAAAAATCAATTCAAAAAAAGGATAAGGAAAATAAAAAAAAAAAGGGAAGAAGACGGATAGACATTGCAACTTTTGTAATCGAGATGGCCACTTAAAATCCAAATGCTTTAAGAATATGGAAGCCTTGGAAGCAACAATGAAGAAGCATGGCATTATCTTCAGGAAAAACACTTTTTGCATGTGGTTGTCAAGCATCTCGGTCTGGTTATGCACTAAATGTATCTCCTTCTTCTCATTCTCATGAGTGGCTCATTGATTCTAGAGCTTTTTATTACATGGCCAAAAACAAAGCCAAGTTTTCTTCTTTAAATGATTGTAACACCAAAAACATATATGTTGGTGATGATAGATCTCTTAGTGTTGTAGGGACTAGAACTATTAATCTAGACAATGGTCAATTTAATGATGTATTATGTGTTCCAACCTTATCTTGCAACCTTCTATCTATATATTAGATAATTCGTTTAGGTGAAGGTAAAATTGTTGAATTTTCACCTCGTGATGTTGTAATTAAGGACCTAAGAGATCCTAGACAAATTTTAGCTACTGGCATTGCCAATGATTCTACAAGGTTGTATAAGTTTAACATCTTTGGGTCATCAACTCTTCCCTTGGTATTTGTTGCTCATAATGATGAAGTGAGAAAACTTTGGCATGACCGATTTGGTCACTTAAACTATCGCTCCCTTCAAAATCTATGTAAAGAAAATATGGTGATAGGTCTTCCTATGGTATCTTGCAGAGATGGTGTTTGTTCCAGATGTGTACTTGTAAAACTATCATTGGGATAGTTTTGAAAAGTGTGCATCTTGGCACACCTCAGCCCCTTTACAGCTTGTGCATAGTGATTTATGTGGTCCACTTCCAGTTGTTTCATTCTATGGCTACAAGTATTCCTTAACTTTCATCAATGATTTTTCCAAATGCACTTCGATATACTTTTTAAAACTCAAAAATGAAGTATTTAATATGTTCTTGGCCTTTAAGGCCTTTTTTGAGAAACAATATGGACATCAAATTCTTAAGCTAAGATTTGATAATGGCGGAGAATATGTTAACAACAAATTCATCAACGTTTTCACTAATCATGGAATTCAAATGCAACACATTGTTCCATATACTCCACAACAAAATGGTGTAGCTGAAAGGAAGAATTGCACCTTAAAGGAAATGGCTAATTGTATGCTTCAATCTAAAAGACTTAGTCTTAATTTTTGGGTAGAAGCAATTAACTGCGAAAATTACATAATAAATTGCATTTCTACTAAGGTTTTAAAGAATATCACTCCAGAAGAAGCATGGAGCTCAATTAAACTAGATGTAAGTCACTTTCATGTTTTTGGAAGTGAAGCATCAGCCCATATTCCTGATGAGAAACATAAAGCCTTAGAACCTAAGAGTGAAAAATGTATTTTTGTTGGATATTCTGAAGACGTGAAAGGATATAGACTTCTTTCACCTAAATCCAAAAATGTTATCATTAGAAGAGATGTAAAGTTTGCTGAAAATATATCAGGCTATGAGCCTAGTATGGTGAATGTGCCACCTCTCTCTATCCCTTCTACTTCTAAAAATATTTCTTCTTCAGATGATGATAGCGAGGATGAAAATCCTCCCCCACCTTCTCAGGATCCTCCTTCATCTCCTCAACTTCAAAAATGGGTTTGTGCTACTCGGGATGCAGCAGGTGCTCTTGTAGGTGATCCTACAAATAAGTGACGTACACGTTCTGAGTTCGATAGAGCCTTTTCTTTACTGGCTCAAGCTTTAGCGAATTATGATCTTGACAACTTTACAGAAGCTTCAGGCCATCCAGATTGGGCTGCAACTATGAATGAAGAATATCATTCATTATTGGCAAATGATACATGGGATCTTGTTCCTCTTCCAAAGGGACAAAAACTTGTTAGATGCAAGTGGGTTTACAAAACCAAGTTTGGACTAGATGAAAAAGTTGATAAACATAAATTTCGTCTTGTTGTTAAGGGTTTTTCACAAGTTGAAGGCATTGAATATACTGAAATCTTCTCCCCCATTTCCAAAATGAAATCTATCCACCTTGTTCTTTCCCTTGCCTCCTCTTTCAAATGGGAATTCCATCAGATGGATGTTAAATCTACCTTCTTACATGGGGACTTGCATGAATAAATATATATGGAACAACCTCTTGGATTTTTACAGACAGACTCAAGCCTTGTGTGTCATCTTAAGAAATCCCTTTATGGTCTCAAGCAAGCCCCTCGGGCTTGGTATGCCAAAATGGTTAGATTTCTTTTAGATATTGGTTTTTCTAGGTGTCATTCCGATAATACTGTCTACACCAAGAAAGTGGGTAAGTTTCTTATCATTCTTATTCTTTATGTTGATGATCTTATCCTTACTGGTAGTGATTCCAACCTTATAAACCATGTGAAGTCTAGCCTTAAAAAGAAGTTTGAAATGACAGACTTAGGACACTTGCATTATTTTCTTGGTCTTCAAGTCTTGCAATCCAAGGAAGGTATTTCCCTTTCCCAGTCCAAGTATGCTTGTGATATTCTTCGCCAATTTCACATGGAAGACTGTAAAACAACCCCTTCTCCCTTTCAGTCTGGAGCCAAACATTTAGTCACTTGTACTTCCCCTGAAGTTGATGCTACCTTATACCTTCAACTTGTAGGAAAACTTTTGTAGTTGACCCATACCCATCTTGACCTTTCCTTTGTTGTTGGCCTTATTTCTCGGTTTATGCAAAACCCACATGAAGGTCATTGGAAAGAAGTTAAAAGAATACTTCGTTATGTTTGAGGTACAATTCAGTTTGGGATTCATTACAATATAGAAGTGTCTCCTCTATTGGTTGCTTTCACTGATTCTGATTGGGCTAGTGACCCTGATGATCGGAAGTCTACTGCAAGTTATATCTTCACTCTTGGTTCTGGACCTATTACATGGGATTGCAAGAAACAAAGTGTCATTTATATTTCTTTAATAGAATCAGAGTATTGTGGCATTGTAGAATCTAGTAAGGAAGCCCAATGACTTCATCAAATCCTGTCAGAGTTTGTCTTTCAGCAGCAGCATCCGACTACACTTTGGTGTGATAATCAAAGTGCCATTCAACTGTGCAAAGATCCAGTCCAATATGAGTGCAGAAAACACATTGAACTACACATGCACTCCATCGGAAATCTCATTCATGACCATGTTCTTGAAGTGAAATATTGTTCAATCGATGATCAAGTTGTAGACATCTTTACAAAGGCTCTCATAGAGGTGAAGTTTACTAAAATTCGATTTATGGTTGGAGTTAATGAAGTTTTCACTAAGGGGGGATAGTCTTTAATGTCTCTTTCCTTCTCCTATTGTGTTATATTTGTACATCATTCAATCCTATCCCAATTTGTTCTTAAGGGGGGATGTTAGGGTATTCTGACACATAGGAAATAGTTGAGAATAACTTGGTCTATTGTAGAGTTAGGTAAAGTGTTGGGTTGTGTTATATTCTTTCCAAGACTAACCCACGTAGTGAACCGGGGGGTTAGAGGGGGGATGGAGCCCCCCCTCTGTTGCACCAATTGTGCAGCGGGGGGGTCACATGGGGGGTGGTAGCCCCCCCTGTCCGGGGGGTTTGAAGGGGGCGGGTAGCCCCCTCATTAGGTTGGGCGAACCTACCTACGGTTTTCGGTCCATGGTATTCGATGCTTCGACATGTATAAATATGTATTGTAACATTGAAAGGAACATAATGAAAAATCAAGCTGGTAGTCTCGGTTTTGGGATCCAGGGGAAAAT